>PVKH010041849.1:0-10901 GCA_004027955.1 Chaetophractus vellerosus
CATGAAACATTTATTTTTGTTTTGTTTTTACTGCTGCTGCTGCTAGCACTGCTAAAAATGTTATCATTAAAAGTCACACATTTTTTCATTTAAAAAATTTCATTGACCTATATCATTCATATATGAGCATACATAAACATGTTATGCATGTTTGTTTTGTAAAAGTCATACCTTTTTGTTTGCTTGCTTGCTTGTTTTTGAGAACTTGCCTTGGGGGTCGGATCAGTAAGCCTGAGTATTACACCAAGCAGATCAGCAAGTAACTGGACAGTGGAGGTCCCTTACCATGGAGCAAGTGTGCAGAAGGGCAGGAGTGAGGGCTCTGCTTTTATGAGTTCCTCATTGAACCCAGTTTTCCTTGGCCATGTGGCCCCAGGTGCGGGTATGGCCTAAATATATTCTGATTCAGAATATATTTAGTCTATGGGTGAGGGCCTCAGGACATCAAGATTTGGGGTCTTACTGAAATATGGCCTCAGACATAACTTACCAGCTAGTTAAGGTCTCTGTGTCCAGATAGTAAGTGTCCAAGACAGAGGGAAGGAGAGGGAACATCTTAAGTCTCTGAGATCTAACTGGAAGAGGGACTCTGTGTGTTTAGTATCCATGAGCTTATCACCCATAATGAAATATTTACATAGCTAAGACTCATAAATCCAATTTTCTATCTCAAGGGATATTAAAGTCCTGACAAGAACAAATTCCGGAGAGGGTCAGAACACATCATCTTTTATTTAGTGTGTTTTGCTTTTTAAATCCTGTGTAATGATCTGAAAGCCCCCAGTGGCTCAGACGGAAACCACCCATTTCTCTGATAGCTATTGCTCTGCACGCAGCGAGGGCCTCGCTGGGCAAGCCTGCCAAGGCGAGCAAAGGCCAAATTCATTTGGAGGTGCATTCTCTAAGATGCACAGATTCTGTGCCTATGAAATTAGGCTGGAGCTGATTCAAAAGTGTCTTTGGGTAAACGTGAATTCTGAAAGACTCATTTTTCCACTTTCAGAATAGACAGCTTAAGTAGCCGTGGAGAAGAATTTGTAACATGGTGATCACATTCGTCTTGGGAAAGGGAGATCACTCTGCTCTTTAAAGAGCAGAGCAGAGATGCAGGCACTAGAGTTGGTAACATTCACTGTTTTAAGAAGAACCATGGATATTTTGAATGCACATCCTCCTATATGATTCTCCTCTCCCAAATGGAAGTTACCTCCTTGCCAGTTCTCAACATGGAAGGAAAATGGGGTCTGTTTAGTAGAATATACACACAAGCAAACATAGAGCACAGAGGGGAATATACTGCCCCACCCTCCTGGACTGTGGTCTTCACACGTTGACAGATTGGTCCTGGGTCATGTGGGTCCCTGGAGCTGTGGGGTAGGTGGTCGGGGGCACAGAATGGGACTGCTTTTTAACATCACACAGGCTAAGACATCATTTCTAAAGGCTCTGGCACGTAAGTACATGCCACCAAGCCTAACAACACATGGCTTTGAAGGGAACTTGGCCAGGTTTGGGGAACATGGCAGTAAAGAAAAGACAAAGCATTCCAAGTCTTGGGACCCAGATTTGGGGTCTGAAGGATACCCTTACTGTGTATATGTAGAGTTAGGCCAGCCAACTTCATTGATGAAAAGGAAGAAAAGCCAGGGCAGATACAGGTTATGTGATCAGGAAGTAAATGCCACACCAGAACAAGGCCAGTATTCATCGCAAAACCAGACCACCAACAAACCCCAGTGCATTCGTGTTCTGGACCTTTGCAAACATGAACATCACCACCAAGCTGCTGTGTTTACATGTCACTCATGTGAATACTGGCAAAAATATTATTGCCACCTCGTACACTGTCATGAAGACTACATGAGCCTCCTCCTCCTGCAGGACCCCAAGCATGAGCACAGCATGTAGTGGGTGTTAGAAAAGCCAGTTATCCTGAGAACCCTCTCTCTGCCCTACTTACTCAGGATCCTCACAAGTGGGGAGTTGAGTGGACAACACAGTCATATGTTCAAATTCAAACAGTACTTCCAAAACGAGCAGAATTAGAAACTTGTCAACAACAGGCTCAAACCAAAAAGTAGAACCAGATTACAAGGACTTGGAAAAACCAAACAATTCAGCTTAACACCAACTGGTGTCTTCAAGCTATAACAGGAAGGAGTCACCTAAGTTCACAGACAGCTTTGACCACAGGGGTCTGGAATGTTTTTCTAAACTTCCAGAAGGAAACCAACCAACCAACTGACCAACCGAACAACCAACCAACAAACTTTAGGGTTTTTAAGAGTAAGTACAAGGAAAGACTGCTCAGGCACCAAGTGAGGCTGTCCAGATGAAGCCATTTGCCGTTTTATAATAGAAGAATCAGAAATACCAGTACAGTATGGCCCCAGGTAGAAAGTGATGTGTGTGGCCTGAGGGAGGTCTGAGGAGGGGAACCTGGGAGGAATAAAAAGAGGCATACAGAAGGAGGGGGTTAATTTTGTTTACAGACATTGAGTAAATCTGTGGGCTCAGGCATGAGTGGGGTGCTGGAGGGCTGTGGTTCCTCCTGCCAGCCCTGGGCAAGTATGTACAGCCCTAAACCCTGCTGTAGCATAGAAAGATTTCCCCTGTTCTTCCCAACGGTATCACTGCCTAGAAGAAACAAGGACTGGGAAAAGGGGAAGCCTCACACCCCAAGTTCCACAGCTGGAGCTCTCAAGGCTGCCTGCTGCTTACATGACTCTTGCTACCCTATTGCCAAGGAAGATAGGGGCTCTGGATCACCCCGGAGTGGGGAGTAAACCAGGGAGCCAACATGGACCAGATGAGGTAGCACTCAAATGTTCTGTTTTGATTATGTCTGCTCACAAGATCATAAGACCTTGGCATTTTAGACAGATTATATTTCTGTCTCTCTTATAGCAGTGTCTTGGCATAGTAGGAGCTTAATATGTAGTTGACACTGGAGATCATTTAAGAGAGGCTGAGGCTGACATTCTTGCTCCTTTTCTGAGCCAAATTCCAAGGCAGAAGTTTAAGTAATTTAAAAATGTCCCAAAAGAAAGTTAGGGTCAAATATTTGGATTTTATTTCCAACACCTAGCTATGTTCAGGTGTAAACAAAACTGTGTAAGGAGTTTCTTTGTAATAACTATGTTCTAATATTATAAGAATCTTCAGACAGAACCATGAAACATAATATAATGCTCTAGAAAAGTAATAATTTAATGAATGCTTTAAGGACCATCGTGAAGGAATTATTCAACCAGTGGTATCATTACATTTGTTATTTTAAAAGAAAAAATAGAGTTAAAGCCTCATCTCAATCATCAATGTGAGTTTCACAGGGATTAAAGGCTTAAGGTAAAAGCAATTAACAGTCTAAATTATTAGAAGAATGAGGAAGAACACTGTAATATTAAAGCAACAAAATAACAGTGAAAATTATCAATAAAACTGAGTATAAAAATAAAAGGCTTATGTTCATTAAAAGACTTGCTATGTCCCCACACTATGGACCACAGATCTGTGGACAAGCTGCAGTCCCATCAAATTGCCATCAAATAAGTTGAGCCTGAATTACAGACAAATTTCAATTCAGCTTAAAGACCTCAAAAGTCTACAAGGAAAGCTGTGGCTTCCACTGCCCTAAGTCAGCACTGGGGTAGAACACTAATTTTGACCAGGGGCAAATTTTCTCCCCTGAGCATATTTGGTAATATTTGGAGATATTCTTGGTTGTTGCAAATGGAATGGTATGACCGGCATCCAATGGGTAGAGGGAAGAGTTGCTTCAAGGATCCCCCACCAACTGCTACTATGCACAAGATGACCCCGTACCGCAAAGAATTCTCCAACCCAAAACTGCAATAGTGCCCAGGTTGAGAAACCCTGGGCTGGAGGGGGAAAGAGGATTACTCTGTGGCATTCATGACTGAGTGAGTGAAGGCCATGTTGATATAGAGGAAGAAACAGACACAGGTCCAAACCTAGGAATACTGCCGTGAAGTGGAAAAATCACGGGATTAATTCCTACTATAAAATGCATTCATCTTTAGTTTGCACGCACTTGAAGTTTGGTCTTTCCTTTCACTTTCCACACTTCCCTCAATTATATCTTATAGTGCTAATGAACAATTACAACCCTTAGAAAGGTATAACAACAGCCTGTTAAATATGTGGCAGTAAACATATGGATCGCTCCACCCGCAGAGGGGTGATAGCAGGGATTCTGTGTCTCCTCCCCTTTTTTCTTATATGTATATATCTGAAACTCCTTTCAGAGTTGCATTTTGTTTAGTTTTTCTCCACTTATTAGCAAAACGTATATTAGAATCTTGTTTTTAATATATATTTTACCTTGTTCACAATCATTCCTCTCTCTTTTCAGGATGTATACCTGAACATTTTTAAAATGAAAAAGTTAAAAACAACCATGTTACTAGAAACAATATTAAAAGACAAGTTGGGGAACAAAAAAGGCAGGGTCAATATTCTTAATATACAAAGAGTTCTTTCAAATCACTAGGAATCCCATTAAGAATGTAATTGAAAAATCGACAGAGGGCATGAACAGCTGCTCTAGAGAAAGAAGAAACACAAATAGCCAATAAACACACACACACAAGTGTTCAACTTCAATAGCAATAAAAAATGTAAATGTAAATAACAATGAAATACTATAGCACACTTATAAAATTGGCAAACATTAAAAATATAAATGCTGCTCACACACTACTGGGGTGGTATAAGTGTAAATGATCCAATCTTCCTGAAAATCATTTTGATTAGGGGCAATTTTTTAAAGAAATAACTTGCTTCTAATTATAAAGGCTCTACTTGCTTGTGTGGAAAGTTAATAAAATACTGAAAGACATAAAAATGGAAATCAGAATAGCCTGACACTTCAACAGCTGAGAAACAATTTCAATATTTTGCTATATTTTTCTTTCCTTTTACAGGGTGTTTATGTAAGTTTGTATACCAATACACACATGTATTGGACAAATAGTTTGGTTCCTTCTCACTTATATTATGAGCATATTCCTATACCATTGCATTATCTTTAAAACGTGATCATTTATGGTTACATAGTATGACATCATATGGATATATATTTGTATAATTTACCATTCCCCAACTATCGGACTTTTTTTTTTGGTCTGTTATAAACAGTGCTGTGAAGAACATCATTGTACCTCAGTCTTTGCATCTTCAATGATTGCTACTTCCCTAGGGTATTCCTAGAATGACTGGTTAATAAAGACATTTTCACACAAACAAAACCTGAAATAATTTGTCACAATCGACCCTCATTATAGGAAATTCCAAAGCATATACTTCAGCAGAAGGAAAATGACCCCAGACAGAACTTCTGAAGTTCAAAAAAGGATGACTGCCAAAGAAAAAGGCAAATGTGTAGGGAAATGTAAATAAAAATAAGCCATATAAAACAATGATAACACCTTGGAAGTTAAAAAAATTGTAGAATTCAAACACATACCAACAGTACATGTAAGTTAGAGCTAAAGTATACTAAGTCTTCCCCTGTAGTATTTGGGAGGAGAGCAAAAACCCTAATTAATTTTAGACTCTGTTAAGCAAAGTATGCATATTAAAATTTCCAAATTAATCACTAATAAAATAGAACTACAGTGGTTAACTTCTAACCTGATAGAGAAGAGACAAAATAAAATAAGAAAAAAAAATCCAAAGAAAAGAAAAAGGGAGAGAAAAAGAAACATGGAAAAGGCAAATAAAAAACAGAAAATATTAATAAGAGAGTAGAATTACCATAAATATTTGTGGGTTGAAAACTTTAGCTAAGACAAATACTGTAACATAGGATGAAAACAAAACCCAGTTATATGCTACTAACTTTTTAACTTTTGTATTAGGTATGCTATTTAGATACCTACAACAAAAGGATAAAGAAAGGTTAAATACAAAAGGATTAAAATGACATACTAGGTAGATACTAACTAAAAACTGCTGTAGTTATATTATCAAAAATGTCAGAATTCTGATATCAGAATTCTTATCAGAATTTAAAGCAAAAAATATTAAATAGAGTCAAAATGCAATGATAAGGTGTTCAGATCAATAGGTTAGCAAAGGCATTTTAAATATATATGTTCTTAATATTACAGCCTCAAAATTTTTAAATTAAAAATGGACAGAAGTACAGAAAAAATAATATATATCTTCATTCAATTAAGAGATTAAGAGGGCATTCAAAGGAAAATGCCCGAGTAGGGAGCTCCAGGACTCGGTCCTTCCACCAAAACAGTGATCAAACAAGCAGAAACTCTCAGAAACAACTGTTCTGGGGGGCTCAGGAGGCCGAAGCACAATGTACAGCATCCAGGGAAGAGCAGGAGTAATAGGCTGGTAAACTAAGATACAGAACAGTGAGTTGTACTCCGCATAGCAGAGGCTACAGGCGCCCATTCCTCCCTCTTGCAGTCGACCACCTTGGTGTCCAGTCCCTGGCTAGCTCACTGGTGACAGAAAGGGACATAAAAATCATCTTCCCCAAGAACAGGGGTGGGCACAGCTGATCACTGTCATGGCTTTTAAAAAAAACAAAAACACCAATTCTATTGATGCATATTAATAAAGCATACAATCCATCCAAAGTGTACAATCAATGGTATTTGGTATAATCTACATAGTTGTGCATTCATCACTTCAATCATTATTAGAGCATTTTCATTATTCCAATAATAATAATTAAAAACAAAAAACAAACAAAACTCATCACCCCTCAGTCTCTCTATGCTTCTCCTGATGTTCATAGCTGCTATTCAGTTTCTATCACTCTAATTTATTTGTATTTATATTTTGTAAAAACAGTCTTATATATGCAAGATTATCCATATTTGTATTTCACATGAGTTTTCACTATGTTATACAGTCCCATGTTACATTTTTAAGCTTTCCTTCTAGTAATATATACATCCTTAGACTTTCCCTTTCAACCACTGTCATACCCATATAATAACAATGCTAGTTACAAACACTATGATGTGCTTTCACCATTTCTATTCATTTCCAAAGATTTACAAACAACCTTTTGCCAATTCTGCACAGATTAACCCTCAACTCTCCATTCTCTAATTTCATTCTATTTTCTGGTGACCTATATTCTAGTTCCTAACTCCATTAGTTTACACGATATATTTAGTTCATAATAGCACAATCATACAGTATTTGTCCTTTTGTGTCTGGCTTGCTTTACTCAGCATAATGTTTTCCAGGTTCATCCATGTCATCATATGATTCATTACATCATTTCTTCTTAAAGGGGCATAATATTCCATCGTGTGTATATACCACAATTTGTTTATCCATTCATCAGTTGATGTTTCTATCTTTTGGCAAT
Source organism: Chaetophractus vellerosus (assembly GCA_004027955.1). Classification (NCBI taxonomy): domain Eukaryota; kingdom Metazoa; phylum Chordata; class Mammalia; order Cingulata; family Chlamyphoridae; genus Chaetophractus; species Chaetophractus vellerosus. The sequence goes on from PVKH010041849.1 coordinate 7,370, forward strand.
TGTGAATAACACTTCTATGTACATCATTGTGCAGAGATGTCTGTTTGTGTCACTGCTCTCAATTTTTATGGGTATATATGGAAGTTAAACAACACACTCTTAAACAACCAGTGGATCAAAGAAGAAATTGCAAGGGTAATCAGTAAATATCTCGAGACAAATGAAAATGAGAACACAACATGTCAAAACTTATGGGATGCAGTGAAGCCAGTGCTGAGAGGGATATTTATGACCCTAAATACTTACATTAAAAAAGAAGAAATATCTAAAATCAAACACCTTACTGCACTCCTGGAGGAACGAGAAAAAGAACAGAAAACTAATCCTAAAGCAAGCAGGGGGGAACAAATAACAAAGACTAAAGGAAAAATAAATGAAATTGACCGTAAAAAACAATATAACAAAATCCAAAGATGGTTATTTGAGAAGAGCAATAAAATTTACAAACCCTTAGCTAGGATGACGAAGAAAAAAAGAGATAAATAAAGATACAAAGTCAGGAATAAAAAGGCTCATAAGAGGATGGTATGAACAACTGTATGCCAATAAATTAGACAAACTAGATGAAATGGACAAATTCATAGAAACACACAAACAACCTACACCGACTCTAGAAGATATAGAAGACATCAAGAGACCAATTACAAGTAAAGAGTTTGGATCAGTTATCAAAGTCCTCCCCACAAAGAAAAGCCCAGGACAAGATGGCTTTACAGGTAAATTCTAACAATCATTCCAGGAAGAATTAATACCAGTCCTACTTAATCTCATCCAAAAAATTGAAGAGGAAGGAATGCTACCTAACTTATTCTATGAAGCCAATATTACCCTAATACCTAAGCCAGACAAAGATACTACAAAAACTTACAGACTAATTTCTCTTAAAAATAGAGATGCAAAAATTCTCAACAAAATACTTGCAAATCAAATCCAATAGTATATCAAAAGAATTATATACCATGAATAATTGGCTTTTATCCAAGGTGTGAGAGGGTGGTTCAACATAAGAAAATAAATTAACGTTCATATTAACAAAGCGATGGGGGAAAAACACACACACACGCAATCATCTCAATTGACACAGAAAAGGCATTTGACAAAATTCAGCATCCTTTCTTAATATAAACACTTAGAAAAATAGAGATAGAAGGAAAGTTCCTCAACATGATAAAGGGTATATATGAAAAACCCACAGGTAACGTCATACTGAACGATGAAAGACTGAAAGCCTCCCCTCTGAGATCTGGAGCAAGATAAAGATTCCCACTGTCATGAGTAGCCAGAGCAATTAGGCCAGAAAAAAGAAATAAAAGGCATCCAAGTAGGAAAGGAAGAAGTAAAATGTTCAGTATTTGCAGATGACATGATTCTATATGTAGAAAGTCCCCAAAAATCTATTAGAGAGCTACTAGCACTAATAAACGAGTTTAGCAAAGTGGCCAAATCCAAGATCAACACACAAAAATCAGGAGAGTTTCTGTATACTAGTAATGAGCAAGCTTAAGAGGAAATCAATAAAAAATTCCACTTACAATAGCAACTAAGAGAATAAAATATCTAGGAATACGTTTAACCAAGGATGTAAAGGACTTGTACACAGAAAACTATAAAACATTGCTAAAAGAAATCAAAGATGACCTAAATAAATGGAAGAACTTTCTGAGTTCATGGGTTGGAAGGCTAAATATTGTTAGGAAATCAATTCTACCCTAATTGATTTACAGTTACAATACAATTCCAATCTTCCGATCAAAATCCCAACAGCCTACTTTGCAGAAATGGAAAAGCAAATTATCAAGTTTATTTGGAAAGGTAAGGGACTCTGAATAGCCAAAAATGTCTTGAAAGAAAGGAATGAAGTTAGAGGACTCACACTTCCTGACTTTAAAGAATATTACAAAGCTATAGTGATCCAAACAGCATGTTACAAAATATCCATATCCAAATGAATGAAAAAAGACCCCTATCTCACATCATATACAGAAATTAACTCAAAATGGATCAAAGACCTAAATATAAGAACCAGGACTATAAAACTCCTAGAAGAAAATGTAGGGAAGGATCTTCAAGATCTTGTGGTAGGCAATGGTTTCTTAGACTTTGCACATAACGCACAAGCAATGAAAGGAAAAAGAGATAAATGAGACCACCTCAAAATTAAACACTTTTGTGCAAAATACTTTGTCAAGAAAGTGAACAGGCAACCTACTCAATAGAAAATATCTGAAAACCATATACCCAATAAGGATACTTCAATATACAGAATATATAAAGAAATCCTACAATTCAACAATAAAAACACAAAGAACTCAATTAAAAGATGGCCAGACTTAATTAGACCTTTCTCCAAAGAAATACAAATGGCTAAAAAGTCATGAAAAGATGTTCAACATCACTAGCTTTTAGGGAAATGCAAATCAAAACTGTAATGCGATACCATTTCACACCTACTTGAATGGCCATTATTTTTTTTAAAAAGCAGAAAACTACAAGTGTTGGTGAGGATGCTGAGAAACAAGAAGACTCAGTCATTGCTGGTGAGAATGTAAAATGGTGTAGCTACTGTGGAAGACAGTTTGACGGTGCCTCAGGAAGCTAAGTATAGGATTACCATATGACCTGGTATTCCCTCTACTAGGTATATACCCAGAAGGACTGAAAGCAGGGACATGAACAGATATGTGCACACTGATGTTCATCATGGTGTTATTCATAGTTGCCAAAAGATGGAAGCAACCTACATATCTTTCTACCAATGAATGGTTAAAGAAAATGTGGTATACATATACACAATGGAATATTATTCAGTTGTAAAAAGGAATAAAGTGCTGATACATGTGACAACATGATGAACCTTAAGGACATAATGATAAGTGAAATAAACCAGACAGAAAATGACGAATATTTTATGATCTCCCTGTTATGAACTAAGCATAATAAGCAAATGCATAGAGTTAGAATCTAGAATACAGGTTACCAGGAGATAGATTGGGCTTAGAGAATGGGGAGGTGATGTTTAACTTATACAGAATTCCTATTTTAGGCTGATGGTAAAGATTTGGAATTGTGAGCATAATAAACGGCACTGAAATAAATAGGTCAATGTGGTTAAAAGGGGAAATTTAGGGTGACTATATTACAAGAACAAAAATTAAGAGATAGGACTGTACAATGCTGTGAATCCTATTGCAGATGATGTACTATAGTTAATAGTTCAAGTATAAGAATGTTCTTTCATGAATTATAACAAATGTATGATACTAATATAATGTGTTAATAATACGATGATATACAGAAAAAATTACACCAAATATAAATAATGGATGATAGATCTATTTTATTTTATTTTTTTAATTTATTATACATCCCCCCCTTCTGCTTGTTCTTGCTGTGATTATTTTTTTCTTTGCATTCCTCTGTGTCTGCTTGTCTCTCCCCACTGGGGCAACCCGCCAAGTCAGCTCACCAGTGCAGCAGCCCGCCTGCTCATGGGGGCTTGCCTTTGCCCGCGGGGGCTTGCCCTGCCCACCGC
>PVKH010041850.1:0-10892 GCA_004027955.1 Chaetophractus vellerosus
ACCTGCCCTGCCCGTGGCGGCTTTTGCCTGTCCGTGGCAGCTTTTTGCCCTGCCCACGGCGGCTCCGGCCCGCCCATGGCGGCTTGCCATTCTCAAGGCGGTCTGCCCGCTAGGAGAGGTCCCCGGGAACCGAACCCAGGGCCTCCCATGTGGTATCCCAGCGCGCTCTTTATCCACTGAGCTATCTAGCCGGGCCCTGATTGTACACTTTAGATGAATTGTATATTTTAATATGTATCAATAAAATTGATTTGTTATTTTTTTAAAAGTATAGCTAAAAAATACATAGGAAAGTTAAAGTTAAATTTTATCTTTTAAAGACATGCCAATGTGTAGACTGTTGTTGTTTATCTTCAATAAGCACATTAAACTGTGGTGTAGCATTTGACAAGGCAACATGCATATCATGTTGGACATCTAATCGAGTTGATTTTTTTCAATTCAAGCTCATGGACCCCCTGAAATCTTTCCACAGACTCCCCTGGTTAAGATTCCCTGAGTTATAGGGTTGCAGTGAAGAACATGATATCTGGATTCAGACTACCTGAACTCACATTCTATCAAGTTAATTAACCTTTAGAAGCCTCAGTGTATTCACCTATGGAAAGAAGGGAGTTCTGCCTTGTAGAGTTTTTTACAAAGTTTAATGATCTATTACAGTCAAAGCAGTTAGTAGAGTACATTGAACAATGTAAGGACTCTATCTTCTATCATATATCTATCTTTCTAACTAGCTATCTATATTTATATTTTCTGGTATCTCATTTTGATGAGTAAGATTGACCATCTATTAATATTTAGGTCACTGGCACAAAAAAACTTATGAGTCTTTTATCTTCAGATCCCATTTTAGTGCAACTACCCATACTTAGGAGTTGATAAATATGAAATTATGAAATTATTAGATGGCTTCAGTAGAAAGCTTTTGAAGGAAAGTCTGTCTCTGCAAATAGCAACACCATCTCTTTGAGGCTCACTGTATAAGGTGATCAGCACTCACAAGGCTATGCCTTCAGCTAGATGAGTTGTTTACTTATTGGTATTGAATATCCTTGCAATTCTGGAACATGAAAACTAAAATAATTACAAATCAAGGTGAGTAGAGAAGATAAAAGAAAAGGAAGGAAAATGACTCTGGCATGCTGAAGACAGTGTGAAATCCTCATCATCCTTTCAATTCACTCTGAATTAAGCAAGTGGCGCGTGAAATGTGCTGAAGTTGGATCAGCAGGACAAATGGTACAGATGTGCCCATCTGGTATGCAGGTGTTTGCATTAAAATTCCTTAGTCAAACTTCCATGGGGCAGGGGAAGTAGCATTTTTGTGGAGTTGGCTCCACACTAGTGCAAGGAAAGAAAGAGAACGGAGACCACCCATTTATCAGTGGTGCCACTTCTAGGTTGGCCACATACTCACAGGGTGGTTCTTCATTTCTCATGCAACTTGGGCAACTGTTAAAAATAAAGAATCCTGAGCACACACACACATCCCCAAGGCATTTAGAGCTAACAGATCTATGGTATAGTGCAGGAATTGGTTTTCAACATGCTATGTGATTCTAATTTAAGTGTACTGTAGTCTACGTTTGGAGAAACACTTCCCTAACACATTAAGTAAAATAGGTAAAAGAACATCTAGAAAATAAAAGTCATTTCTCCTATAAAGTTTGCAACTCCCTCCCCATTAAGTGAATACTGTGTCCTGCAATTACAAACCTAATAGAATATTTAACTGTTAAATATTAACTGGAAAATAGTTTTCTGAGGTGATTGACCAAGCAAACTCTGGGAACTAACCAAACTTTTAAAAATAATTTTTAGGTTTACATATATGATAGTTTGAAGCTTTTGTGGATCTCAAAAAAGATTTTGTTCTTAAAGCTAAAACAGGGGCCGGCTGTAGCCCAGTGGATAGGGCACCAGTTCACCACATGGGAGGCCCCGGGTTCGGTTCCCAGGGACCTCTCCAAAGTGGGCAGACCGCCTTGAGAGGGCAAAGCCGCCATGGGCGGGGCAGAGCCACCGTGGGCTGGGCAAAAAGCCGCCATGGGCAGGGCAAGCCACCACCCGGGAACGGAGCAGAGCCACCGCCCGTGAACGGAACAGAGCCGCCCACAAGCGGGGCAGGCCGCCTGCATGGTGGGCTGACTCGGTGCGTGGCCGCAACGGGGGGAAACAAAAAAAGCAGACACAGAAGAACGCAAAAAGATCAACACAGCAAGAGCAAGCAGAAAGGGGGGGATATGTAACAACAACAACAACAAAAAAAAAAAGCTAAAACATTCTTGTGGGTATGGAACCCTTTGAATGGATTGTTTTCATTTGGAGGATCTTTGATTGGATTGCTTCAGTAAAGCATGACCCAGGAGGGTCTTGGTCCTCTTGCTGGAGTCCTTTATAAATGGAGTACTAAAAGTAGCAGACACCCAGGGAAAAGCTGCAGAGATGGAGAGAAGGAACCCAGGCACGCGGAGAGGAACCTGTGATAGAGGATGACATAGATGGAGCAGCCAGAAGCTGAAGCAACCAGACCCAGAAGAGAAGAAGATGCCACATGGCAGGAGTCCAGGATCACCTGCAGCTGACCTTCAGTGAGACAGTATCTCTGTTGATTTGGACATTTTCACAGCCTCAGAACTGTAAGCTTTTAACCTAATAAATTCCTATTATAAAAACCAACCCGTTTCTGGTGTATTGCTCCCAGCAGCTTTTAGCAAACTAAAAGAACACAATAGATCCTATACCTACAAAGGACAACTAAAACACACAACAAAAGTTTGCTATGCCAAGGATACATGCATATCCAAGGTTGATAGCCTTAAATCCTATCTTGAGCACTTGCTCAATTTCACTTGATTCTTTTGACGACTCATAACATAACCTATGTATTGGTCTCTGGTTTCTTTCTGTCACCACTACGAATGATGAACAGATGTCCCCTAGGAATTCTCCTAAACAACTCTCAGCAACCAAGAACCTCTTACCTACTCACTCACTCACCCAAGATGGGGAAATTAAGATGAAAGAGAGATCTGGGGAAATATTCTAGGGCCAAATCATGGAAGTAAGTTTGGACCATGTTGAACTTAGACTTTATTCACTAGGTGATGGGAAGCCATTGAAGTATGTGAACATCATTCACAATTATTTCTTAGATTTCACATAGCTTAGGTTATAAACTCTGAGGATTTTGTGATATTGTATATGAAAGGATTCTGCTGAAAACAAAAGGGATGCATATTAATCACATATTCATGTAATAAAATTATGTTGTTAATATAATTACAACTCCTACTTCATCTAAAGAAAAGAAAAAGTAGAATCCAGTACTTCTCATTAAATTTCTAAGAATAGTATCCACTCAATAAATCCGAATTGCATGCCCATGTTTTGTTTGGCACTGTGCTGGGTTCTGGGGAGAAAATAGCGAGGGTCTCCACACTCAAGGTACTTGTAGTCTCCTGATACAGACAGACATTCATTGAATAAATAATCAAATAAGGCTCAGATTTTCCACGTTGGTCTTTGCTATTCCTAGCAATGTTGTGATTTACTTTCTTTTAAAATGTGAGTCCTTTCCCTTTTCCATCTTTCTTTAAGGACTCTGAAGCAATCATCAGAGGTCTGCCTGCAAACCTGTTTTGTTTGGCCCACACAATGCTGAGGTCCACTATTTTTGTTTTATTTGAGTTAATTGCCAACATAAAATATGAACTTCCAGTTTCTCTTGAATATTTGGCCACCCTGGATCTCCATTTCCACAAGGCAACAAGGGGCTGGGGCTGTATAGCAGCTGCCTCTTCAGAGGTAATGTGTAACCTCCACTTGGCCACATTTAACCCCAGTCCCTATCATCTCCCTGACATATAGGTCAAGGATCTACTACCATTGGTCATCTTCCTTGAGTTGCAATGTTTCTTACACCTGGCTTAGTTTGCTCATTATATTAATTGTGAAGCCCTCTTATGTGAGTCTGTAACTGCCACTTTACAGAAAGACTAGGCTATTCTTTTACCACATCTTCTGTAGTTTGTTCCTTGACCTACTGTTTCTCAAGTTTCTAAACTAAGTAAATAATCAAAGGTTGTTCATCAGTTAATTTATTATTCAGTTATCTCTTCAACTTCTCTTTCCAACTATGCCTTTTCTTGGATCCAATTGCTCCAGGCAAAACCTATTACTCATCAGGCTCATATATGACCTGCCACTTCATGTTTCCACAGCTTCAATCTTACGAGAATCTTTCTGCCGAGAACTCATGCCAACTCCCCAAACTCTGACTGTCCATCTGTCCATGGTTCCATCCATCCTCTGGTCCAGCTCAAATCCCGCACCTTCTCCACAAAGCTGTTCTCGACTTCCTTAGCTGGATGTGATCTAGTGTACCTGTAAGCTCGCCTACCATCTCATCTGAACCTCCATAGGTTCTTTGAGATTTCTACCTCACAAAATAGCTCTCTGTATTTTAGCTCCTCGAAGGCAGGGATTCTGTCTAATTTACCCTCTTTTTCCCATTAGCACAATCCCTGTCAGAGAATATTGAGCATCTGCACAATAAATGCAGAGAGATTCTACTCAAAACTTATTATAAAGTAAATAGGAAGATGCTAAATGTATTTAACCTCCTTTAGAATGCTGATAGCTGTTTTCAATGCTCTGGCTTCACAGATGTGCACTTTAGCATGAGGGCTGTTTTGTATCTGCTTGACCTATTACTCCCTACATTTCCTGTTCCCATACATCTGTCCAGCGAGAACACATTCATTCTTTCCATGTGTCTTAGTAATCCAGACCAACAGATTTTCTCTTTTTTCCCATTATGGATACTACTCAAGACAACTTCAGTTCTTGCTTCTAGACTCTAGAGCTACATCAAGATTTGAGGTCTATCTTGTTTTTACTGGCGGCAAGCTCTTGAGGGCAAAAGCTCTGAGTTAACGTGCCATATACTACTCAACAAATGTTTTTATTTATATTTAGAATCTATTTGGACATTGAATTCTAGAGCTGGAAGTATCCTTGGGATTTTGATAAGGATGTTAATTTCTACCCATTGTAAAGGAGGTAGGCTTTTCTCTAAAGTAAGCAAAGCAAAGCGAAGATATATGTGGAGGTTACATTTCTTATTCAAGTTCACACAGCTAGTTACTGGAATCATATGGACTATTAGTTGTGAATGGAATAAGCAGAAAATCTAAATGAATTTAGAAAAATTATCTTATATACCCACACCCTGCTTCTAGGCAAGAGTGTCCTAAAGTTATCAGTCATCCATTCAGTTGCTCAATTAGCACTTCCTGAGAGCTATGTGCTATACCACCTGAGGCACACACACAGATTTTCCCTGTTCACTGCATATTAGTTTCACTCCCCAGGTTGAAGGAGACTTTTTTTCTTCTTATAAGTCAACCTTTCAAACATAATCTTGCCCCCATGCTCTCCTATTCCATACCATCTTCCAATCAGCCAGCCATTGTAAATAAACATAAAATGTAAACAGTTCTCTGCTACGGGAGGAAAGATTTCAGAGCCTAAAACATACAGAGAAAGATCACGTAGGAGTACACAGCTAGACACAGAATCCAACTTGGCAAATTATAATGCACAAGCCTGGGTTTTTAATTCCAACCTGTTTCATACTCAGTCTAGCCCAGCTATTTCCCTTATTTTCAATTCCTTAGGGATGCCAGATCCTTTCTGGCTGAATCCCAAACACAATGCCTTAAGTTCAAGGCACAGCTTCACTCCTTGGCACCAACTTGACACCCCTAAGCTTGTGACTTCTCCTTTCCTTGTTTCTGTGACCAGACCCTCCTGAATGTGTGTCTTCGGCATACAGCCCAGGTCTGTTTCCACCAATTCCTGTCCCCTTCTGCTCTTAATTCAAATCTCATTTCCTCTCTACTGTTTCCAGGCAAATTCACTGGTTCTCTTTCTCTCCCAAACCTGGCCAATCACATGGTGTCCTGGTCTCATTTCCTGATGTCAGCCAACTCCAACTCCTCTTAGTCTTCTGTCAATAACTGGGAGGCCCTTAAAAAAAAAAAATTGATGGCCAACCCTTGTGTTTCTAAACTAGGGGGTAGAGGTAAACAAAGCCTAAAAAAATTGTCATTAATGTACTTTGGGTGAGGAAAGTTAGCACAGAATGGGATGGGGGAAAAAAAGAAAGTCACTATGCTCAGAATATTAATTATTTAATACACAAAAATGAAATGTAGATTCTAAAGCATTGCTTCTGAAAATGTGATTCAGAATCATTTAATGGGAGGAAGGCACTTGTTAAAAATGCAGATTCTTCAACTCTACATCAAATTGACTGAACCAGAATCTTTGCGCATCTACTAGGAATCTGAATTTCTGACAATGTCCCAGTTTCTTTACCCCATGTTTGTTGAGTATCTAAAATCTAAGTTTTTTATATTCACTCGAGTACTTAGTATATGATCCTGTAGGCACTGGGGATACAGCAGAAAACAAATAGAAAAGTTCCCTCCTCATTACTCTTACATTCTGATGGGGACACAGAGATTCACGGTCATCAGAACAAGAAAATAAAGTGAAAATTGATGAAGATCCCAACCACTTCCTGGGGAACAAAGATTATATACATGTACATGCCAGGTGTACTTATACATATGTATTTTATGTGTATTTCTGTATTCACACAAAATTAACTAATAAAACATAAATTGAGAAGTAAATAATAGCTAGAACACTTGGGTTTTGTGCTTTTTAGTTTCCAGGAAGTTCTTTTAGAATGTTACTTGCAAGGTTTATGTATAGGCTATACAAAAACATTCAAGCTTAGTGAGTTAAAATTGTAAATAACAAGAAATAAGAGATAAATTCTTAGTGAAGTGCATAAAACTTCACCCACCCCATTGGAAAAGCAGCGCCGAGAGAAAGTGTCTGAGTTGGTAAACAGGCACAAGGGCATATTCCCTGGTTACACGGGCTGGAGATATGCACGCTCCTGTTCCCCCAGCCTTGAAGCATCCAAGTAAATGTTTGCATTTACTACCAAGTCACCCCCAGGCCCGCACAAAATTGCTAGGTCCACATTTCATTCAGCCTTTCACTACTAATACATAGACCAAGTCATGAATGCCTTTCTGAATTTAAAAAGAAATTAAGGGGAGAGGGGATGAAAAGCATAATAGCATCTGTGAGCCAAGCTGCCTGATTCACTCACCCTCTTCACTCTTGCACAAAGACATATTTCATGTGCGGGTGTGCATGTATGTGTAACCAACACGAAAGCTGAGGATTTTAAAATCAGCCAGCAATCGCTGGACCATTTCAGCTGTGTTTCTACTTTACGGGGCCTCTCGGGGACTGCAGGGAGCAGGTGTGAAGTTCCAGTTTATTAACAAGTTAAGTCGGTGCTGCTGTGCATTTTGAAGGGTCTAAAAGACTGGCCGATCTCAATGAATATAGAGCGGCCTCACATGGGGAAGACACATACAAAAAATAAGAACCACTGCCATATTACTATTTAAAACAATATCTGTTGGATGTGTACTATATTCCAGGCATTGTGCTATTTGATTTAGACCCATCATCCTGATTATTAAATAGTTTAGAGAGATTAGTGGTGATTTTCCTTTCTGGATAAATGACATTGAAGTTATAATTGACTTTGGGGATACAACCTGTATCAAAGTGAATCTCTGGGTTGTCTTCTCTACATCTTGACTTTAATTCCTTGCTTCACTTTATTGACAGAGCTTAAAATGGGGGCTGCCTGTCTACTGAGTACAGTGTGAGCCCTAAGGTTTGATTATCCATAAAAACATTTCAAAAGGTTATAATCTCCTCCACGGCAGGTGGAATGTTCACGTTTGTTTTTCCTGGACACCAAAAGGAATGAAATGAAACACAAGCTATTAGTGCTAGACAGAACTTTAAGAAACTATTTGGGAACCGGCTGTGGCTCAATTGGTTGGGCTCTGGTTTAACACATGGCAGGCCCTGGGTTCGATTCCCGGGGCCTCCTGGCAAAGGCAAGCCGCCGCGCGGTGAGCTGACGCAGCAGGGGGAGATAAGCGGACACAGAAAAACGCAAAGGAAAAATGAACACGGCGAGCACAAGCAGCAAGGGGGGGATAAATAAATAAATAAATAAATCTTTAAAAAAAAAAAAAACTGTTTATTCCAGTCCCCTGATTTTTAATTTAAAAAAAGAATGAGAACCAAAGACATAGCCTAATTTTGAACTGATTTTGTATGATCTCCCACATTTCTTTTTGAAATCAGGCTTTTGCTCCAACCATCTGGATTTCAACACATGCTTCTTAAGCCACCTAGAGCTCATCTGACTTTTCCAATCCTTCTGGAACTTTTTGCCTATACAGCTCAGAGGACTGGGAGGTCAGTAAGGCCAGACCAGCTGCCATCCTTTTTGTAGCAGACAGTATCAAGGATCATACCAGCATGTTCACAACAAATAATTACAATAATTACAGTTGTGGCTGGCTGGAACAGATTTTATAACTTTGAGGTGTTAAAGTTTAGATCCGCTAGAATTGTGTTATGGCAATGAGATACGAAGAAAGACTATTGTTGAAAAGAAATCGCATGCAAATAATGACTCACCGTTATCCTGACTCAAGTTTATTTCCCAACCATATGACTACCTCAAAAATGAGGGGCATGGGTGTAGCTCAGTGGTTGAGTGCCTGCTTCTCACGTACAAGGTTCAATCCCCCATACCTCCTAAAACAAACAAACAACAACAACAAAAAACAAAGCTTCTCCATTCACTAGTGCCATTGAGGTGGAGATGGGTAGGGATGCTGGCTGCTCATACGTGGGTTTCTAATCATTTAGCCTACTGTTGAAAACTGAACAGGGGTTCTTAACCAGGAGGACCAAGGCATCCATGGAAAGATTTTGGGGGTCCGTGAAATGAAGTGAAAAAAAAAATAAACTTATTATCTTTATTTTCCCTGACCTCTAACTGAAATCTAGCATTTCCTTCACTTATGAATGTATGCAATGAATAAATTACAGTAATATTCATTTCACCTGATTGGCAAAGGGGTCCATGGAACAAAAAGGCTTGAGAACCCCTGCTTTATAAAGTCCTTCTCTAGTCCTTCCCCATTCATTTTATAAACCAGTAGAGTGGTCCAAACCTCCATGTCCTAAAGAGAGTCATAGAAGCCAGGCAGCTTCTGTGAGGAAAGGTTATGGAAATTGTTCTGAGAGGACTTGAAGGAAATGTGTAAGATATCTTCAAACATTTGAAAGCCTACCACAGAGGGAAACCAAGACTTACTCCTTTGTGCTCAAGGAATTTTAACGATAAGAGTACCAGTTATTACTGAGTACCCCAGCAGTATCAGGTACCATGCAAGGACTTCTAATATATTATCACTACTTCCTATATCAACTAAGTAGATAACATTATCCTATTTTATAGGTGAAAAAAAAACCACAAAGTGGTTAAGCAGCTTATCCAAAGTCACACTCTTAGTAACTGACAAACAGGAATTCTAATCCAAATCTCTCTCTACCCCAGTAAGCAAAATTTCAACCCTTTCAGTTATTCAGGCCAAAAACCTTGGAGTATCATTCCCTCATTTTTTTCTCTCACAAGCCATATCAATCCTCCAGCAAATTATGTCTGCTCTGATCTCAAGGAATTTTCAGAACCTGAATGCTTCTCACCACCTCTGCTGTTGCCAATATGTGCCAAACCACTAGCACATCTCATTTCTCTTAGTACAATAGCCTTCTAACTGCCCTCCCAGCTTCTGCCCAGGGTCCCCAATGGTCAGCAGCTACAGTGGCCCTTTTAAAGAGTAAATTAGAGCCTGTCATTCCTCTGTTCAAAAGTGTCCAACAACTTCCTAACTCATTATGAATAAAAGTCAAGGTTATTGTTACAGTTGCCTTTACATGACCCTACCCAATCTGACCCCTGTTATTTTCCATCTCCACGTTATTCCTCAAATACCTGGCTCAGGACCTTTGCACTTGCTATCCCCTCTGGGATGCTCTTCCCTCAATATCCATATAGTTCATTCTACCTACACCTCCACCTGCTTCCAGTCATTACCCAAAGTCACCATCTCAGGAAGACTTTCCTGACCACCCTATTTTAAATTGCATTCCCTGTTACTTTTTTTCCTTAGCATTTAGTACCATCTAACAGATCATAATTTTTTTTCTTTTCATCTATCGTCTCTGCTTTTAGTACTATATAAGTCCTATGAGGGCAGTGATTTTTTTTTACTATTTGTTTACTACTGTCTCCCTAGCACCTAGAACAGTGTCTAGTATTTAGCAGGGAATTTATTAATGTTTGTTGAATAAATGATTATATCCTATGGCCGTGGGATCCCTCTGACCCAGATTGGCTTGATGAGAGACGTTGTTAACCTAAGATCCGCAGCATTATGGGAACAGAGAATATCAAATACATAAAAGACCTTTAGGGTCATCTAATTCTCCAAGGAGAACCAATGGGGAGACACTAAAGGGAAATGCAGAGATTATCTTACAGTGTCTTCAAGAATCTAACACTGCTAAGTGTAGTCAAATGGACTGCACAGGGAAAGTAATGAGAGGGAGAAGGGAGGGAAGTTGAATTTCTAAACTTGAAAGACCTTCCAAATCTGGAATTCTGTGATTCTCAGGCTTGGTCCACTTTGGGCTGGGTTCATGTCCTGGGGTCACAATGCTGGATATTCTGAGCTATTCCTCAGCAGATAGAGGATATAGCAAAATCTGTTTACAAGGTACAGTGAGCATCTTCCCCTAGCATCAGACTAAGAGTTAGAAAGTGAGAGAATAAACACCCCATTTTACCCAGGTCCTAAGGAATAGAAAGTGACAGGAGCCAGGGTAAGTCTTTTGGGAGAGGCGAAAGTAAGGCACCCAGG
>PVKH010041851.1:0-10892 GCA_004027955.1 Chaetophractus vellerosus
TGTTTTCCTTCATCTCTGTGTATTTCCTGATTTCACTTGCAATTTTTTCTTTGATCTATTGATTATTTAGGAGTGTGTTGTTAGCCTCCACACATTTGGCGAAATTATGTCATTCCTATTATTGATTTCCAGTTTCATTACATTATGATCTGAGAAGGTGCTTTGTATAACTTCAGTCATTTTATATTTATTGAGACATCATTGATTCAGAACAACCTGTGAGTATACACTTTTTTTTACCTTCAAGTTATTATAATTTTTAAAGAAGATTTAGATTACATAAATGTTACATTCAAAATATAGGGGATTCCCATATACCTCACTCTTTCCTCCTCCTACCCTTTTCCCCATTAACAACATCTTTCATTAGTGTGGTACATTTGTTACAATTGATGAACACATATTGAAGTATTGCTACTAACCTTGGTCTGTAGTTTACATTATGGTTTGTACTTTGCACTGCATGAATTTTATAGGTTTTGACAAAATGTAATTGAAAAAACTTATTTTACTACTATCTGCTATATTTCATCTGATTATATGAATTTATTCACAGCCTTGGATTTGTATCAAGGTATATATACATAGTTGTGTTTCTTTATATTTATGTTTCTTTTTTGGGAGTTGAGAAATATAGAATAGTAATGAATCTAGGCATTATTTCATTTTAGGATTTTTTCCCTTAAAATCTCATTGATTTTTCTGTGAATTTGTCTTGATTGAATTATTTTTAGTAAATCATTGAATTGAATGATTTCAAATTAACAATACCAACTACATAATTCAATGAATAATAGCCCAGAATTTCAAATATAATAATGAACACAATTGGCTCTGAATATGCTTTCCATCAGTTGTTGAATTTCTCTCCTTCTTGGGACCAACTTTTAAAATAGCTCCTTGTACTGGCTTGACAGCTTAGTTTATTTACTTTTAACACTTTGCCACATTGTAGGTAAAAATTTTCAATTAGGAAATTATAAATATTTAGTCAATTTTCTTACTAATGCTTTTATATTTTAGTAATAACTTGTAGAAGTTCATTATGATATTACTATTTGAAAAAAATCTGAGGCAATTCTTTATATATGTTAAGTCTTACCAATTTTTGTTTTTTATCATATTTTGATTATGATTTGATAATGTGTTTATATAGATGACTAGTTGAAATACACATACATTATATTTTTGTTAGAGTGTGTATATGGAATTAAAGGGTATGGAAACATAAGTATAGGTAAATAGCATTTGTCTCTGAATTGGTTATATTTTTCCCTTTAAATTTCTTTATTAAGGCACAAATAGCATGCAACACATGTTAGCAAGCAAGAGGGTTTTGGTCCAATGAGAACAGAAAGTTTTCTTTGATTTTGGTTTCGGAAAATTTGATATTTTCCACATGCAATTTTATAATCAGTTGGGTGTGAAGTTGAATAGGCAAATATGATCCATTTCAATAACCTTGTTTAAAGTTTTAAATTTAATGAAATTGTTTATTCAGTGGTACACAAAGGAGCATTTGCAATTCATTTTTAGATTATTGGCTTTAAATTTGAATTTTGGAGACTATTATTACAGGACATGTGTCTCCTATGAGAAGAAATTACTGTCTTTTCCTCAGCATTTGGTTTTGTCTGTGTACAACAGTATAAGAATATTATCCTGTGACATTCTATTGTTGTGACAGTATTTTTTATATTTTATTATTTATTTAAGGAGGTACCGGGGATTGAACCTGGGACCTCATACATGGGAAGAAGGCAGTCAAACCACTGAGCTGTATCTGCTCCCTGTCCAGACAAAATTTAAAAATATATCTGTGTTTCATTATTTTTTGAGACTGAAACTTGACAATATATTCAAAAGAATTCTAAGTTGTTAGTTTAGTTATTAAAAGGGAATTGACTTTATTAGAAATCCCTATATTCACCCTGAAGTTTCCCATAACTGCCCCTAAGTTCCTTTCTTAACTGTTTTAATGATTTAATCTTTTTTTCAATATATCAACTTGAAACTTAGCAACAAATAATGATTGGAGGTCCCCATATTTAAAAAATCATTTAGTACATATCTAGTGTTAGTAGAAAATCTGAAAGAACAGCATCATAATATCCTTGTAGAGTGTTTATACGTAAGTTCCATTGCACACAGCGTTTGGTTTTAACTTCACAACCAACCTTTGGAATTAACTGGTCAGTTATTATAATCTGTATTTTATAGATGTGGAAATGGGTCATTAGATGTTACAGTGGACTTAGAGAGGTGAAATCACTTGTTCTAGACTTTTAATTAATTGGTGACAGCCATTAATAGCATATTGATAACTTACAATTAGCGAGTTCTCAGTGAGAACTTTGACCATATCATTCATTATGAATTAGAACTTAAAGAAAATTGCCAGTTTTCTAGAAGAATCTGTTAATACTTAGCCTTTTCAAGTTTCATCTGACTAATGAGTCATTTATTTGTTTGAAAAATACATTTTCGGTTTCTATCATGTAAAAACTGTTGTATTATAGGCTTTGGAATGCCAATATGAATATGATGCAGTCTTTGCCTTTTCTCATTTGAACCTCTAAGAATTTAGAGGTGTTTTTAAATATTGGCTAACTCTTATAAGTGCAGCAATTTGTTTCTTTGGTTTGTTTTTGAAAGATAGCTTTAATCCTGTTGTTTTCTTGTCTAAAATACTTTGCTTCTTATAGCTTTTAGGATAAAATCTTTAAAATATTCTGTAATACCTGCTGTACTCTGGCTTCTTCTTGGCTGTCTAGACTCATTTGTAAACAACCCTGAACCCTCCCTACTGTTTGCTTTTTTCATTCCTTCATTTCTTGGCCCAATTGATACTTTCTCTGTCTAGGTTACAACCCTTTAATAAATGGTTTCATGTTTTCCACTATACTGTTCATAGTAGTGATTTTAAACTTGTTTGTGTGATTATTTAATAGCCCTTTCCACTCATTACACTTTAAGCTCTATAAGGGCCTTCTCATTTTCTATGGAGCACTCTTATCATCAAAGCCTTTCATATATGACAGGCAGTAGTAAATATTCATTGACATGTGGCTGGCTATTTTTCTGTGATTTCAATATTTATTAGTTGCCTGATTGATGAGGTTTTAGATTGTATGCTTTGGTGAACAACCAAATTCTGTCTCATGCTCTCTGTTGGCTTTACTGTTGCTCTTGGCCAGAGCAAAAAATCAATGATTTTAATTAATTAATTAATTAATTATGGAAATTGAACTAAAATTTTATTGATTTTCCTAGTTAGAATTCTCAAGATAATATTTGAAAATTATCCGATACATTTATAAAATATATTGCATAAACACACTTGAATGCTTTTTATATTAAATAATAAAAGCAATAGCATGTAACTGTGATTGCCTCAGTTCTCTTTACTCATAAATGTGATTCAAAAAAGCAAACACATGTAAAATATGATAGTGACTAAGATAATTTAAATGATTCTTAATCAGTGGTCATATACTTTCTAATACCTTATATGTGGAATCTTTCTATATGGGGGGAAAGAGAGTTAACTTTTCTTTGAGTGCTTAAGTTATATAATGAAAATATCTTTATATTTCAAATAAATGGTCTAGAACTGAGAAACCTTGATATTCTTTCCTAAAAGTCATATCTAAGACCAAGTTTTTTTTCCCCAAATATACCTAATTTTAGTGTTGTTGATATCTATTGATATTCAGTATGACCAAGAACACTTAATTAGATCCATATGATTGAATTAAAAACAAAACTTTTCATTGTTTGGTGGGGGAAGAAGAGACTTAAACTTTCATTGCTTGAGTTAATTTCATGTGCTTCTTTGGATGCACATCTCTGGACAGGAAATTTAGAATGTACTTTGGTAATATGCTAAAATTAGCCCTAGTAAATAACTTTACTTTTCATATATTAATGAGTTTGGTATGCTACATGTGGTGCCTTAGAACTAAGGTTTGCTCTTCCTCTTTATCTCTTTTTTCTTTCCTGGGCAGTTCAACATTCTTGTTTAAGCAGATGAGTTAATTATATATATTAAATGACTTGTCTGGGAGATAGGATTAACGTAGAAACAATACTTTTTCCTTTGAATTTTCCAATCTCTTTTTTTTGCCTCCATCCACCAGTTAATCAATCAGTATTTATTTACTGAGCTACTGTATGTTTCTTAGTACTATCACCACTTCCTTAGTTCATACAGAGTGTTTTAATTTGCTAATGGTTGCTAATACAATATACCAGAAATGTGCTGGCTTTTGCAATGGGAATTTATTAGGTTTAAAAGTTACAGTCCTGAGGCTGAGAATATGTTCAAATCAAGATGTCAGAGATGCTGTCTCACCAGAGGTTGGCTGCTAGTGATGCTCGACTCCTGCCTTGTGGCAAGGCACAATGGTAGCACTGTGGGTTTCTGCTTTCTCCTCCAGGCTCACTTTCTCTCCGAGCTCAGCTGTGGGTGATGAGGCACATGGCAGGATCTGCTCATCTCTCCACCTCATTGCTTCAGTTTCGGGCTACTCTCTCTGTGGCTTTTCTCTTTCCTTGGTTCGTTAACATCTGTTTTATAATTTATAATAAGAACTTGTAGAAAGATAGAAATATTTAACAACAAAGAACTGTTTGATTATTTTATATTCCATTCATATCAGAGAGTAATATTTAAAATAGTCATTACAATTATGTTATAAAATATATTTATTGCTATGAAAAGAATTTCACATTATATTATTAATTGAAAGAAAGGCCAGGGCTATTGCTAAAATGTTTGTTATGGTTATAATATGGGAGATGGATAATAAATTACTTATGTGGTATAGGAAAGAACATGGACTTCAGAACTAAATTTCTTGCGTTAGAATTGTCTCCTCTACTTATTAGCTTTGTGACCTTAGTGAAGTTACTTTTTTTCTCTGTCTTACCTTCCTCATTTGTAAAATGTGGCAATTCATACTTCATACCTCAGAGTCATTTTGAAGATTAAATGAGTTAATGCATATAAGATGCTTTGAACAGTGTCCAGCACATAGTAAGATCTTAATAAATATAAGTTATTATTATTGCATATTTGTTTTTTCTGATATTTTTAGTGAATATGCTTTATTTACAAAAAGAGTAGGTCACCTTTTCTGTTTCAAAAACTGTATAAAATTTTAACACACCAAAAAAGGTACAAGGTATATGTTTTGGTCAGCCACAGGCGTGCCTTTTGAAAATATACCAAAATCGTTCAGTCTTTCTAAAGGCCACAAAGCTTGAGTTTCTTCTCATACCTAAGTCCACGTGTTGGAGCAAGATGGCTGCCGACGTCTGCAAGGGCTCAGGCCTTTGGGTTCCTCTTTTCCCAGGGCTGTGTTTCTCTCCGGGCTTAGCTTCTGTTTCTTCCATAAGTTCAGCTGTAGACCATGAGGCTTTCTATGCGTTGCGTCTCTCCACAAGGCCAGCTGTAGACTATCCGGTGATCGGCTCACTCCAACATCAGAACTGCTTCTCAAATCTGCTTCTCTCCAATTCTCTGCAACTCAAATCTGCTGCCTGGCCTTTATACTTGAGACCATACCCACCGAGGGACGGAGCCCAATGCCCTCCTGATGTGGCCCAGTTAATGCCCTTATCATAAACCAATCATGCCCAGATGAACAGATGAGTTTACAAGCATAATCCAATTTATATTTTTGGAATTCATAATTACATAAAACTCAAACTGTTACAGTATATTTAGATACATGTATTAGATATAATCAATAAATAAATTTACCAACTTCTATAAGACGTTTTTAAGAAAATAAATAAGTAAGCCTCAGACTGGGTAAAAACATGTGCAAAATATATGTCTGACAAAATTCTTATATCCAGATATGTAAAGAATTTCTGCAGCTTAATAATAAAAAGAAACAACCCAAAAGAAAATGGGCCTAAGACTTGAACCAGATACCTCACAAAGGAAGATATACTAAGCACATGAAAAAATACTCATCTAGTCATCATGGAAATGCAAATTAAAAACACATTGACAGTTATACCCCAAGAATTCTAAAATTAAAGATAGGCACTAACAAGGACTCTCATATACTGCTTATAGGAGAGTAAAAACCTATAACCATTTTGGTAAACAATTTGACAGTTTTTCATAAATTTAAAATTAAATGTAACTTTTTTTGACTAACAATTCTACTCCTAGGTATATACTTAAGGGAAATAAAAACAAATGTCTGCAAAAAAAGAGAATAATCGTATATTGTTTTTTTCAGAATAATCCCAAACTAGAAATATCCCAGGAGATTTGAGAAATAATTTGAAGTACATTCATACAATGAAATACAATGCTGAGTAAAAGAAGCTAGAAACAAAAGAAACATATTGTATGATTGTATTTATATGAATTTCTAGGAAAGATAAAACTAGTCTATGGAGAAAAAAATCCGAAAAATGATTGCTTAACTCATAAGGTACATTAAAGCACTTTCTAGGGAGACAAGAATTTCTATAACTTGATGGGATATGGGTTACACAGGTATGAATATTTGTCCAAATTCATCAAATTATACACTGAAGAGTTTTAGAATTTTTTGCTTGTAAATTTTGCCTTAAAATTTTTTTTAACAACGTTGAAATCTAGTTTGCTTTTTGCAGTGGTCTGAGTTAGCAATTCTTAAAACTCTCATTTTTTTTAGGTTTGATCAAGTAAGTAGAAATATTTAGGATAATTGGACCCAGGTTTCTCACCCTTGGAGAAAGAGTTGCAAATATGTTAAAGAGGAAGACTTTACTGCACCTTGGTATTGTATTGGAACTGGAAGTATCAGAATGAATTCAAGGTTTTTAATATAGAAATATGTATCATATTCATTTTTTTGTTCATATTATGACCAGCTTTCTCTCTTTTAGCTTCTGTACTTTGTTGAATTTAGACACTAGGATGTAGCACTACTCCCCACTCTTCTCCTTCCAAACTTTGATATTTCCATATACTTTTATTGCTGATATATTGAAGTTCACATAAGTTTTTATTTTTTTATTTTTAAAAATAAGGAATCCTTTCTTTAAAGGAAATTTTACTCTGGAACATAATGTGTAAAAAACATTCATAGCAGACCTGCTCGGGTGGAATTGGGGGTATGCAGCCCAATGTCTTGCATTTGGTTTCTGTACAGCAAATAATTTGAATCAACAAATGAAAATCCTTTTAAAAAAATATTTATTTATTCTTCCTCCCCCCACCCCGTTGTTTTTGCACTCACTGTCTGCTCTCTATGTCCATTCGCTGTATGTTCTTCTGTGTCTGCTTGTCTTCTCTTTAGGCAACACTGGGAACCAATCCTGGGACTTTCTGGAGTGGAGAGAGGTGCTCAATCTCTTGTACCACCTCAGGTCCCTAGTCTGCTAAATCTCTTATTGTCTCTTTTTGTTGTGTTACCTTGCTGCCCAGCTCTCTGCATGGGCCAGCTCTCCACTTGGGCCAGCTTGCTACGCGGGCCAGCTTGCCTTCACCAAGAGGTCATGGGAATCGAACCCTGGACCTCCTATATGGTAGATGGGAGTCCAGTCACTTGAGCCACATCCGCTTCCCGAAAATCTTTTGATATTTTAGATGTTAAGCTCGCAGTGATCACTGAATGTAATGTTGCATAACATCTAATAGTGTTAATGCTCAGTACTTGCCTAATAAATATGGGCTTGAAATAGGGTATTCTTCCTTTTGGATCACAGCGTTTTAGAGTATTAAAAATCTTACATAATCCTTAAGTAGCTTTATAAGTATTCATTTTCTTCAAAATTATTTTTGAAATTATTGAGGCATACTGTACATATCATAAAATTCACTTGTTTTAAATGTACAATTCAATGATTTTTAGTTAATTTACCAGCTTGTATATCCATCAGCATAATCCCAGTAAGATCCCTTGTACCCATCTACCATTGATCCTTGTTCTTACCGCCATTCTCAGGCAACTACTTGCTTGCTTTCTATCGATGTGCCTTTTCTGGATATTTCCTATAAATGGAATCTACAATATGTGTTTTTTTGTGTTTGGCTTCTTTCATCTAGCATAATGTTTTTAAGGTTCATGCATGTTGTAGGATATATCAGAACTTCATTCTTTTTATTTCTAAATAGTATTCCACTCTATTGATAGACCACATTTTGTTTACCCACTCACAAATTGTTGGACATTTGGATTGAGCTATATTTTTGGCTATTATGAATAATCCTGCTGTGAACATTCATGTGATAGTCTTTGTGTGGGCATATGTTTTCATTTCTCTTGGATGGATACCTGGAGTGGAATTGTTGAGTCATATGACAAATTCAGGTTTAACTTTTTAAGAAACTGCCAATCTGTTTTTCTAAGTGGCTGTGTCATTTTACATTTTACATTCCCAGCAATAAGAGTTCCCTCTTTTTTCACATCTTTGACAATATCTGTTACTGTCTGTCTTTTTGATTATATCCATCCCAGTGGGTATGGAGTAGCATCTTATTTTGGATTTTATAAGTATACATTTTTGTTTGCATAGTTCATTGTAAGATTTTTGGACTTTGAGTTATAAAAATTAAGATATTTGTTATATATTTATTTTAGTGATAGAGGTTTTACTTCCCATTTTCTCTTTCTGCCTGTTGTCTGATATTTAAATCCACATAATGACATTTATTCCAGAATTTTGAAAACTGATAAAATATTTTCTTATCCAAAATAACATAAGATGTAGTTTGTGTTTTATAGCCATCTATAAATGGTAACATTCTTGCAATTTAAAAATATATGATAAATGATTATGCAGAGGAGGAGATTGACAAAGGCATACTCTCATATACTTCTGATAAATGTAAAATTGAGTCAGCTTTTATGAAAAGTTATTGGCAACTTATATAAAAAATTTTCTGACCTAGTAATTCCACACCTAGGAATGGATACTATAGGAATACTTACCTATATGCTCAAATATCCGTATACAAGGATGTTCATTGTGGATTGTTTCACAGTGAAAAACTTGAAACAGCCTGAATATTCATCAATAAGGGAATATTTAGGTATTGTATTGTGCATTCATACAGTGTATGCATGCCTTAAAAAGGCTAATGTAGAAATATTTTTACTGAATAAGAAAAATCTTGATATATCTCTAAGATATGCAGTTTAGTTATAAAAAGCAGGTTATAGACATATAAATATATGTTCTCATTAAAATTCTAAATTTATATATGAGCATAAAATGAATAGGAAAAAGTCTGTAAGTATATATGCTAAACTCATAAATGGTTATCTATGGGAAATGGAGTGGGGTGGGAGGGAGGAAAGAGGAGCTTTCACTTTTCATTTTTCCTCCATTTTATTTTATTTTACTTGTTTTCTATACATTGAGAATTGATGTGTTGTGTAACTTTTAAATAGTCATTGTATATAGAATAAAATATAAATTTCTTAGCTTTTTAACCTGCTTTCATTTCTAGGTTGAGTTAGTGAGTTTTTGCACTTATTTTATTTTGGAAAAAGTGAACTAACCTTATTTTACTGTACAGGATGTGAGTAATAACAAAAATACATTTTTGGAATGAATTTGTAGTTTCAAATTTTGTATTTGGGGACTCTATAAAAATCTTTAGATCCAGTTTGTTGCTGAGGATTTTCTTTCAATTGCTTTGAGGTGTCTTGATTTTAGAAGAAAGATGGCTGTTCCTCAAGTGTATGTCAAAATTTTCCTGGTATTCCTATGAACTAGAATCATTATTTAATTCCTTTGTATCATGTAGTAAGAGCCACTTCCATTTTTATTTTAAAATGTGAAGAAATAATTTTCTTTATAGAAATGCCAGGTTGGTCCAGAAATTTCATCAATTCTGTTTTATAATTTGTCAACAAATAGTTCAGGCATAGTCTTTTAAAGTATTTGATAATTAGGGCATATTCATTTTTGGTCTTTGCTACTCAAGAGTTACTTGTTTCTATTTCCTTAAATTTACCCTGGAGTTTGTCCAAGTTGAGTTTTAATGAGTTGTTTATCCCACTAGTTAGATTAGGATTTATTTTCCCCTAGAGAGTAATGTTTGAATTGATAGTTTTTAAACCTATTCTGTGAAATGAACATATGTTTAGACTCAGAGTTCTGAATATGAGTAACATGTATCTGTTAAATAAATTAATTTATATTCACCAACTTAGTTGTTGAAATGTAGGTTTAATGATATTTCAAAAAATTAGATAAGTCTGAAAGTTTGTTACATATTTTTAGTATGAATTTATATTAAGCTGTTTTATTTTAAAAACATTGCATAAATGTATTTCGCTATATATATCACAAGAAAGATTACAATTTTATTGTCCATTTTCATTGACATTTTAATAAGTCCCATCAAATAGTTTAAATAGACTTGTAAAAGCTATTGGGCTGTTTGAAAATTTCTGAAGCAAGTACGGTATAATGTTATGGTTTAATGAATTGGATAATGAATACTCGGGTATTTGTTATTTTCTATAAATGTTAATCTTTTGGAAATATTTAAAAATTAACAAAAATGAATTTCACTGATATTGTTACATTAACAGGTATGTTCTGTAAGCTACCATTTTAAAATTATTTGTTTTGGTTTAAAAGGCACCAGAGTAATTAGCAGAAGTGTAATAGCATGTACTTTTATTTGTGGTCAGTTTCAGCTGGAAGAAAACCCCACAAAAATATGTTGTACATAGGGCCCGGCTAGATAGCTCAGTGGATAAAGAGCTCGCTGGGAAACCACATGGGAGGCCCTGGGTTCGGTTCCCGGGGACCTCTCCTAGCGGGCAGACCGCCTTGAGAATGGCAAGCCGCCATGGGCGGGCCGGAGCCGCCGTGGGCAGGGCAAAAAGCTGCCACGGACAGGCAAAAGCCGCCACGGGCAG
>PVKH010041852.1:0-10893 GCA_004027955.1 Chaetophractus vellerosus
CAGAAGTCCAGGAAGTGTTCTAGCCTGAGACCACCCAGATAAATTACAGAGCTGAGCCGGGGCCCTGGAGGACCCGCCCGCCGGCTGTGCTCCCCCCACCCTCCAGTTAGAGGGCAGGTAGCTCCTGCGGGAGGAAGCACAGGACACAAACTGCAGGAAGAACACTGGCTAAACAGGATTTCTTGCTTACTAACAGGACCCCACAGGATTGTCTAAATGCCAGGATTCCCTAGTACATTTTAAAATAAGTTTAAATTAATGTAAACCAGATTTAAGACAACTTGGGGTATAGTCCATAAGCTAAGTAAGATTTGAATGCAAAATAAGAGGGGAAAAAGAGGAAAAAGTGGGGGGACCAAAAACTATCATCTAAAGAGAGGATGACACAGAGAAACATGTTTTTAATGTTATTACCCAACATAAAATAAAAAACAAATCACTTCTTTCTCTGCTGCACTGTCAGCAGAAAGGCACCTCCCTCATGCAGATCACAACAAACAAATAATCTAATGGAACTATCGGAGTTTTTACTTTAGGTATGTACCATCCATCTTGAGTTAATTTTACGAGTTCTATGGTATAACATAAGGGTCAAGGTTCACTTTCATCCATATGGATACACAGTTGTCCCAGTATCATTTGGGAAAAGCCTATCCATTCCCCCAGTGAATAGCCTTGGTCCCTCTGTCAAAAATCTGTTGACCATATATGTGTGGGTCTATTTCTGGACTCTAGTGTGTTCCATGGATCTAATATGCATCCTTATGCCAGTACTACATTGTCTTCATTTCCACAGCTTTACAGTAAACCTGGAAATCAGGGAGTATAAGCCCGCCAACTATGCTGGTCTTTTCCAAATTTGCTACTCTGGATTCTTTGCATTTCCATGTACATTTTAGAATCAGCGTGGTCATTTCTTTAAAACACACACACACACACACACACACACACACACTTCTGGAATTCGGACTGAAAAAAATTGCATTGAATCTATAGATCAGTTTGGGGAAATGACATGTTAACAATGTTAAGTCCTCAATCCATAAACATGATATATCTCTCCATTTATTTAAGGGGCCTATCAGAGTTAAACAAAAACAGCAACAACAAAAAACATCTACAGCTATTCCCTTGTGTATGAAGAAGAGAAGAACAATCTGACAACAGCAGCAAATCTCTGCAAAATAATTTACAACTTCACACAGTTCTTTCACAAGCCTTATATTCAATGGATCCTACAGACTGAAAAATAAAGGTTCGAAAATACAGTAAAAAATGGGCAGATGTGGAATTCAGACCCAGGTACTCTTTTCCCAACTCCAGATCCTGGAGTATTTGATACTGCACAGCTCACTGAAAACTCAGATTCAAAGAGATATTGACAGGAGATAGAACAACTGGGGAAAGGGTATGAGTCCCACCCCAAGATGCCCACCTGCTCCTAGGAACTAAGTAAGGCTTCCAGGTTCTCAAACCAGCTCACAGGACGGAGAATGGAGAGAAAGAACTAATAAAAGGAAACAAAATAAATTCAGAGCAGAAAATGAAAATCTTCCAGAAAAGCTTCTGCTGGAGAAAAGCCAGGAGAGGAAATGGGGCAGGGCATACTATGGGAGCTCCAGAGACTACAGCTCAAGGTGCAAACATATCTACCAAGGCGCCTGGGAAATTCCAAGAAGGGAAAGACTGAGGAGGAGGGCAGGCACTGTAATTTCCTTTTCCCTCCATGGAAAGAAAATCACTTGCCTAAGGAGATTTTAAAAAGACTGTGGCAGTGACTGCATCACTAATCACTTAAAAAGTCTTTCATCGTATAGATCACATTTGGGTTAAGCAGAGAAGTCAGTGAAAAAGGTTACAATAAATGGAAGATTCAAGCCCAGCGTAGAACAATTACAAACCACACAAAGATACATGGATAAGTCTTTGCTGATCCCAGATGTCTGCAGATGGTTAGTTCAGTCTGTCAGAGCTCAGTGCCCCTAACATAAGGATTAAGGGCCAATTCCTATGAGGGTCAGTTTGTTTCACTCTAACTGGGTGATTTTCATTTGCTCCTATATATTGTTCTACATATTACAGACTATCTTCAGTGACCATATATTACATTTGTAATAAAAAAAAACAATAAATATATATTTTAATGGCTGTAAAGAGAGCTTATTATCCCTGCTGCAGCAGAGCTCAGAAACTGGTCACATAAATGAGGTGCTGGATCAGAATGTCCACGTCATGTGGTATAAAGCACTTGACCTTGGAAGAGGGGGCTCGTAAGATAGTATCTGATAATGCAGGCAATGGAGCTGTAAAGTAAAACCTTCCTGGCTTCACAAAATCATTCTCCTTCCATACCATCTCTGGGCTCCATGACAGCTAGAATAAGAGCCTCAAAGTTGTTACCTAATATACAAGAACAAAGAAGGGAGACAGAGCCAACATGGAAACAGACATGGCAAAGACTATTTATCACCCAGCCTTCATAGTTCACACTGACTTGCATTTTTGCACGCGGCAGTTCTCACAGCCTTCCTCCATGTTCAAGTTTCCAAATTCCATCTCCAAATCGAGATCCTGAGTCACAAATAACGCCTCTCTCTCCTATCTCCCAGTCAGACCTGAAGCCAAGCAACAGAAGATACAACATGGTCTTTATGGATCAATACCAGGCGATAACTGGCTTTGGAGTCAAGAGTACAGATGATTCCTTTCTGAAATTCATGGTTTAAAGAAACACCGCATATCACCAGGCCCAGTGCTTCTGGGAATGAACCTGGTGCCGTGACCCACAGAGCAGCTGGCCCAAGGCAACACCACCAGTCCATGGGCATGTTTGCTATCCTGGCTGACTCCCCAGTGCTTTCCCCATGATTCCAGGATGTCCTTTCTCCTTAGAAACTTCAAAACCTAAAAGCTGAAATTCTTATCTTCTCAAGAGGAAGTCAGCAATTCAAGCATTTGTTTATTGGCAACTCCATGTTTAGAAAGCATTTGAGAAAAGGACTTCAAATATAGTAAATTCAGGCTACAATGTCTTTTCCTAGGAAAAACATTGTTATTTTTGTCTTAAAAAGAAAATGAGGGGGGCAAATGTGGCTCAAGTGATTGAGTGCCCACTTCCCACGTGGGAGGTACCAGGTTCGGTTCCGGTGCCTCCTAAAAACAAAACAAAACAAAAACAAACAACAACAACCCAAAAAAAAGCAAGCAAATGAAAAAACTAACTCAGGGAGTCGATATGGCTCAGTGTTTGAGCGCCGGCTTCCCACATATGAGGTTCAGAGTTCAATCCCCAGCATCAAAAGAAAAAAAAGAAAAGGAAGTAGCAGCCTAGTCAAGGGCAAACTTCTCTAAAGATTCATTCAGCTAAGACAGGTTGTGGTGATGTCGTCTATGCCATGCACTTGCCTGGCACGTTCCTGAAGGCAGAGCCACCTGAGCAAGTCTCCTGCTGGTTCATCATAGGCACAGGACAAACAGCAAAAGAGATCATAAAAGCTGCCAGGCTGTCTCCACCCTACTGACTCTACTGTTCCCAAACTACCTCTTAATTGGTTTTCTGTTAGTATCTTAGTATTTGATCCTCCACAGAAATGACTCCTCAAAGACTGGTCAGAAGGCATGTGAGACTCATCAGAATACATCTTTAAACATTAAATAAAAATATGAAAAAATTGATGAGCCTTTATTAATCATAGCATAACATCATTTGCTACCTTAAAATCCTGCTGGTAGTGTAACATGGGGGCATTTTTGGGACTTAGGAATCGTCCTGAACGACATTACAACAACAGATACAGGCCATTATATACCTTGCTATAACCTACAGAATTGAGCAGGCGACAGTGTAAACTACAATGTAAACTATAATCCATGCTTAGTGGCAATGCTCCAAAATGTGTATATCAATTGCAATGAATGTACCACATTTAATGAAAGATGTTGCTAATGTGGGAAAATGTGGGAGGTGTGGGGATCGGGGCATATGGGAATCCCCTATATATTCTCTGTAACATTTATGTAATCTAAGTATCTTTTAAAACATAAAAAGACAAAAAGACAACAACAAAAAAATCCTGCTGGTATAACTACTGCCCTGTTAAAGGAAAAAAACCCCACAACTTCCAAAGGTCCAAAGGTCCAGTCACATTAGTGTGGATGCATCCTTCCCAGGAATAACTTGCAGTCATTTCTGAAACTCAGATGTCCTATACCACAGCAGGTGGCCTTTGATTCTGCAGGTGACTGACTTGTGTAAAGCTCTAGCCAGGAATTGAGGTTTTCCCAGGGCAATGTGAGTATAAGCTTCATTTTGTGGAAGACCCAACCAAAAATTGAGGGTGTCCAGCCAACCTTGTGGGCGTGCCACTGCTTTAACACAAGCCAGGCTGGGAAGGAACTGATGGAGTTTCTGGAACTCCAGTCCTGGGCAGCCACCGCAGCCCTCCCCTTGGCCATAGCTGGAGGCTTGTTTGAGAAATCTAGGCAAAGAGAGACACATATGACTAGCCTACTCGTTGCCCAAGGGGTTAAAGGGATTTAAATAGCCCTGGGTATGCCAATACAAAGTCCAACCCACTTCTTTTGGCCAAGAGGAATCAAGGAGTAGAGACAAAAGCTCCTCCTTTTCTTAAAGCACAGCAAGGGGCTTACCTACACCAAGCTCCAGCATAATGACCACTTTCAGCCTCTGGCTAAAGGTCTCTTGTCTTCTCCTCACCATGATGGTCTAGAACATGGCCCAAAGAATACTGTACCTTTAAGCAGAATATTTCTAAACTCCCAGGCTTGCACAAGATGCATTTTTCAGTGGCATTACTGGGGAAGAAGAGAAGTGCTCTGGCAATACTCAGGCCCCTCAGGTTACCAAAATCTGAACAAACAAAATGGTGTTGACATTTGGACTGTGGCAGGGCTCGCACTCTCTGAAAAGATGGCCAAGAGCAGCTTTGGGAATTGTCTTTAAACAATGCTATCTTTCTTCTGCATCTTTAACTGCTTGAAAAGAGTATGCATATTAAATAGCAGGGAAAAGTTACTCAATTGAGGCAAAATTCCTTTCCCAACACTGCTCCCTCAAGAAGGAATTTCACATTGTGTCCAACTTGAAGTGAGCATTGATGTAGCTTCAGATTGCTGCAGCAGATATTTAGGGACTTTCTTGGCCATTTGTAAGGGCATTTTGTTTAACAAAATCTTTCTTCCCTTACCACACTTACAATTATCTACTATGAGCCTGGTTCTATTTAGGCACCAGGGATCCAAAGGCAAGTCAGACTCCTCCCCTGCCCTCCTGGAAGCCAGTTTAAACATGTTAAACCATGGCAAAAGCATCCACTTGCTTTGTGGTATGGAGGCCACAATGGCTCCCAATATACTGAGTACATTGGACACAATGAATATTTGCTCCCCAGGAATTAAGTTCTGTGGAGCCATTGTCCCCAGGAAAGCCTTGCCACATTCATTTTGAACCGGGAAAGGAAAAAAAACAAAAACAAAAACAACCAATGGCCACCATCTACGCTGGACATTCACTCCTCCGAGCCTCATATAAATTGTGATTTCCAAAGAAATTGTGAATTGTGACCCTACATTTACCAGTCAGCGCCACCTCCTTTTTCTCAATTTCAAATGATGTTTGCTTAAACTGGAAGCCTGTTTTCAAGCCATATCCGGGCCATTTTTCTATTCAAATTTTTTAATAAATAAAAATTATTTCTTTCCAGGGAAAAGAACAGATTAAAAAAATATAAATACAGGCTTAGGGAAAAAAAATTCCAACTCATCAGGCTTGTTCCTAGAATTTTACCTAAAATTAGCATGAAATGTCTGCAATTCTGTATCAATAAATCCTGGTGGCAAGGATCAAATACTCTCACTGGTCATTCAATCAGCAATTACTTTACACTCTACCACATTCCACCAGCAGATCTCTCCTCTGTTTACTAATGACCTTACATAACTCTCTTCAGAGTGTACCAGTCCCTTTAATGGTTTTGCCAATTTTCTCTTAACAATTTTTCATGCCTCCTCATACTTCCCCCACCCTTTGCCCTTCCTGAAATGTAATAGGCTGGTGACTGGTTAATATCTAGCCATCAAAAGGACTAAAGTTTAAGAAAAACAATCCCCCTAGTAAGCAACTTTTGTGGGAACCCCCCTGCCAGATGTGACACCTGAATAAGTTGAGGTACTTAAGCTGCATGAACCTTGCACTCCTGTGATAGATACTCAGGCTTGTGTCAATCTCAGTTCTCTAGAATATAGCCACCAATTCGGAAACATTTTTCTCAAATATCTTCCGGCAGAAGAAGAGGTTGTCCAACAGCCCCTACCTTAACTCTACTATGAAAATCAGTCCCTCTTGCCTGAAACTCAGAACTTTTATCACATATGCTGAATTCCAACAAATTTGCCAGTTGGGCTCCCTGCCGATTTCAAATCACTAAAAGGGCAAAGAGGACAAGCAAGTTAAAGAGTGGGGAAATTAACCATTGATCCCAAGGGAAGTGTCAAAAAGCTTGAAAACTAAAAGATTTAGCACTAAGTATGCACGAGACACTTTGGGCCATTCTGTGTAGGATCAAATAGTTTTACTCAATCACTTAGGGCACCACAGTAGCATAAAATAATGAAGACTTTGAATTATCAGGAAAAACATGTCCATACACACTGAAACAGTGAAACACATGAAATATTTTAGATAGATTTCCAAAGCGGTTTAAATGAAATTCATTTAAGGGCTTTGAAGTATAACAATCTGTTATCTGGGAAGTTAACCCATGTGAAATACTAAACTAAATAAATAAGGTATTTTTGAAACCAAATAAAGTATTTTTGAAAGAGCTTTGTGATTTCACTTTATAGTCCTAATTCTTTGTAGTAATGTCATTCAATATCATTGCTTTATATTACCCCAGCTTCTTGGAAAGCCAGCGCTGCCTTTTCAGTCTCCTGAATCACACAGACTTCAGTGGGCTTCTAAGAAATTTCAAATAGTTATCAGAGTTATAAGAGCCTTGAGAGCTTTCATGCCTTTACTGGAAGGCACGAAGCATAGCATTGCCTCAAGGACTGAGTCAGTGGATGATGCTAGGGGCAGCTCCACTGCTCCAAAACTTCAAGCATAAAGAAACCTGAACAAGATTTAGAACACAAAGTCGTGGTAAATAGGAGAACCAGAGCATTGACTTTAGAAACAAAATCTAATTCTTATTCACATTTTAACAGGCATAAAATTCAGTACTTTAAATTTCTCAATTAAAGGAGGAAGCTCAGAACTTTTCCTCAGTTTTTGTTAGAGAAAAACGGTGCTCACTGGGACACAGAGACTGATGGTTGCAGGCAGGAAGTTTATTGGGAAGCTCTCCCAACGGAGGGGGTCTGAAGAATAGACTTCAGCTCCCTCACCTGCATGGTGGGGGTCTGGAGAGAGACTTCAGCCCACCAGTGGAAGGTGGTGGATATGAATTTATACATGACATCAATAGGTGGGGAAACCGAGTACAGCCTGGGGCCAAATGGCCAGGGGGGAGTGGGCTAGGAGGTCTTGGAATGTGGGAGGGGTTGGGGAGGGAGTGGTGGCCCTTATCTGCTCCATTTTGTTGATTCTTGGGAGAAGATGAGTTAGGTGGGTTATGGCTGGAGGCTGCCATTCCTCAACCTGTGCCACAAGGGCATTGTTTCAAGGTCCTATGACCTGTAAACTTCTAAAGGGGGAAAACTCTAACAGTTTTCAAACAGCAAGTGAAAAGCTTTCAGCTCTTGGGCATCAGCAGAGAGAGTCCAGGCGGCTATAGATAACAAAGGTGCCTGCAACCCCACCACGGAAAACAGGACTGAGATGAACCCTGGAGGGCATTCCTTTTTAAAATTTTCAACTATAACTATATCTTCTCAATTATGAACTGGTTCAAGTTATATTAAACTGGCTTTGGAGTCCCTTGGCATAAAACCATCCTCAGGAAAAAATCATATTGCCATAAGTCTCCTGCTATAAAATGAGTGAGCCTGTGGCTGATTCGGTCCTGAGTAGCTGCAACTTAACGATGAAACTCGGAGGAACCATTTGCAAAGGCCATCAACCAAAGCTACTCCTGGATCAAGAGAACAGGATCCTTCCAGCTTAGGGGAAGCAGGAGCCCTGTGCCCATGGCAGAGTAAGGAACAACTGCTCAAGTTCCAGAGGAGCACCAATAGGCATACCAGTCACCCAGAGATGTTCTACAGGGCCATCCTAGCGATCTGATTAATGGCCATGCAAGTAGCCTAAGATACTGTCACCTCCACAGAGCTACACTTCTTGATTCAAGTACTAGAATTTCAAATAGAAAATGAAATGACCCTCACCCTCCACCAGAGCTATTCTGGAGGGGGAAGAATGGAGAAAGCAGAGTGCATTCTTACCATCCACACCTGGAGAAGTAGACTGGCGCCCTCAATCACAGATGCCACTCACTTCATTCATTCCCTCAGCAATTATTTATAGAATCCCTACTATGCTTCAATATGCCTAGACAGTAGGGATACTGCTACAATGGGAGTCAGAAATGTAAGCAAAAAAAAAAAAATTCCAACACCCTGGGGCAAGAGCAATCACAGTAACAGACATCCGGGAAAACTGTAAGTCAAAGGAGGAGGAAATTGCCTCTATCTGGAGGGAGGAAGGCACAGCCAGAGGCTGTATCACCACATATGGAAAAGAGGCAGGGATAATACAATAAAGGTAGAGAACAAAAAAATCCTCCTAGTTTGGATAAAGAGCATAGCTCATCTCACAAAGTAAGCATATGTAAAGGAAACACATTATTTTGCAATGTGACTAGACAAAAGAAATCAAAGCAACTCAGAAATGAAAGTTGGTCACAATTCATGAGAGATAATCACATATTTTAAAACCTGGATTTATGCCAATTATAGCCTAATTCTTAGAAGAAAGGCACTGGTAAACCAAATACATAAATGCATAGGATCAATATTCTGTTACCAGGAATAGCGATCACATCACATACCATATCAAGCAGGACCTCTCAAACCTCAGCTAGCATACAAATCACCTGGGGATCTTGTTAATAGCAGGCTCTGGTGCAGGAAGAGGCACGGAGCCTGGGAGAACAGAGTTCTAACAGGCGCCCAGGTGGTGCAGATGCTGCTGGGTCCACGGTGCACACTGAGAAGTGAGGGTGAAGAGGGCCCCAGTTCTCAGTCCTCACTGAACACCCTGGTCACAAATGGGGCTCTAGAACAATACAAATTCCGATCCTCATCTGAAACCTACTGAAAAAGAATCTCTAGGAGACGGGACTCCCTGTAATTGCTCTTTTTTTTAAAATTATTTTTTATTATTTTTAAAGAAGCTTTAGATTACAAAAATGGTTCATCGAAAATAAAGGGGGATTCCCATATACCCCACCCCCACACTCACTTTCCCACATTAACATCTTTCATTAGTGTGATACATTTGTTACAATTGATGAACATTTACTGAAGCACTGCTACTAAGCATGGACTACAGTTTACATTACAGTTTACACTTTGTCCCGCACAATTTTATAGGTTTTGATAAAATGTATCCATCATTGCGATGTCATGCAGGACAATTCCAATGTCCCAAAAATGCCCTCATGTTACACTTATTCTTCCTTCTCCCTCCCCTCAGAAACTCTGGTGGCCACTGCCTTTATATCAATGATAGAGATTCTTCCATTGCTAGAATAATAATAAATCTACTTTAGTCCATAATTTCATTCAATCCCCACTTACACTTGTTCATTCCTCAATCTTGAGGATTTGGGGGTGGTGATGCCCACTCTGTTTCTGATTGAGAGGGGGCTTAGATCTCATGGGGCAGATGGATGGAGCTGTCTTGCTTGCAGTTGTAGATTCCATTTTGGGGGGATGGGCATTGTCCATCAAAATCCTTTTGTTAGTAGTCCTGTAATTGCTTTTTAACCTGTACAGTGATGCTTGAGGTGCAGCCAGGCTTGCAAACCCATCAAGTGGGCCTCCTCTGTGCAGGGCAAGCCTCACCCCAGGAAATGGGTCAGTCCTCTCTGCAGAGGGATAGAGCCAGCAGCTTCTGAAGAAGATCCATGTGAACACTGAGTCAGGGAGAGGCTGGCATGGCCCACCCAACTATGGTGATGACTGGAATCACAGCCTCCATGGGCTGGCATCACAGCCTCCAAGTAGAAACCATCTTGACCCTTTCAAGTCACTAAAATTGCTCTCTGAAGTCAACTCTTAGATCATTATCACAGTCTGTGTAGCTTCATAAAACACACAAAGAGAAAAAAGAGTTTGTTTGTTTGTTTTTACTTTCTTTTGCCTAGAAATTATCGATAAGGGGTCACCCAAGATGAAAGACTGGAAAGAAGCCATAGAGACAAACATGCAATTAACCAGCCCAACGCCTCCAGGCTCTAATCTTTAAAGGCCTCTCAGGCCACAACCCACCTTGTTGCAAAGCACAATTTTGTTAATAAAAGGGATCAAGTGGAATGTGATCCTTCAGGGCTTTTATACACAGAATTGCTCCTGGAAAAAGGAAGAGTTAACAACACTGGAACAGGCAATAGGTCTAGGTCTATTTTATAAATGCCAGGATTTCAAACATCCCCATCCCCACTTTCCGTGTAACAAGGGCACTTCAAATTCTATTCCACATATTCAGCTTCTTGCTACCAATCTCTATCCATCTCATTTAAAGCTGTATGCCCTGACCCCCTTCTTTCCTTTGCTTAATATTTGCTTAACAGGAAAATTTTTTAACAGTGAGGTTTCACTTTGCCCCTAATCTTGGAAATGCCATTCCCATTAAAGGCTTTTCTAAGATTGGTTTCAGAAGTGTTGCTGCTGGGGTCAAAGGGCAGGGTCCTGTTCTGCTCCAGTTCAGTG
>PVKH010041853.1:0-10892 GCA_004027955.1 Chaetophractus vellerosus
AAAAAAAATGTATATATATGTATAGTTTTTTTTTTTCCAATTGTGCCTTGTCGGTGCAATATCTAGTGTCTGGTCTGTTTCATGGCAACTTCCTCTTCTCACTCTCAAGCAGCCCCCCTTTTATCATTTAATTTTCAAAGAAGTTTGGGGGAAATGGTAACAACAAATGAGTTCATAGGGCTAAGAGACTTCAAAGTGAGTCAGGAGGTCAACCCAGAGGTAACACTTATGCAGATCCCAGTAGGACCTCCTAGGCTTCCAATATGGATATCACCCCAAACAGAGGGCCTCTTGAGGGCTTTGGAGATATCCAGGTCCTATATCAGGGCAGATAGCCCCAGAGTTTGGTGCCTTTCTAGTGGGCCCTAATTTGGAATCCTTGTTCCTGAGAGTGACAGAGTCTGACCGAAATATGTCTTCACCTCATATGGTCCATCTGTCTCTTCTATTCAAACCTATATTTGATGCCAGAGTTTTAGGTGTACTTCCTTAGACTGGAGACTACAGGCTGTCCATGTGCCAACTGGATCCAGAGACTCTGTGGACCTGCAACTCCTACGCTACAACTCAATGGACTCACCCAGGACACCTAATTGGGAGTTGATGATGGACAACGGCTATGCAGAGGAATGCAGAAAGCCTGCAGCTGCAGGCAGGATAATCTCTTCCATCGCATCCATGGGGTATAAGGCCCCTGTCACTTGGTGGTGGAGGGGACATCACCATCCCAGACTCCACAGGATTGGGTGAAGAACTATGGACTTGAATGGACTTGTTGGTGTCCTGCTATAGACTTGTGATATATGCAATGGAAGAAATTGCAAAATTATGTGGAGCCAGGGTCACTGGACACTTTGGGGGTAGGGAGAGGGAAGGGCAATTGTAATGCAGGGTTTTTTGGGCCTTGGGAATTGTCGTGGGTGATGTTGCAATGGACGTTGTAGGCCATTTTGTATCATCACGTATCATGTGGAACTGTGTGGGAGAGAGGGTCATCTACAGACTGAACTGTGATCCATGCTTGATGGCAAGGCCCCAAAATGTGTATATCTGTCACAGGCATTATGCCACACTGATGAGGGATGTGTATGTGGGAGGTTGTGGGAGGTGTGCAGGGGTGGCATATGGGTACACATGGAATTTCTGTGTAGCATTTATGTAATCAATGTACCCTAAAAATTATATAGATATATAAAAAAATAAAATAAAAAAAGAGAATATTGGGGCTGTGTAAAGTTTCAAAAGTAAATGTCCATTATTAACTTATAAATGTCTTACAAAAGTGAACAATCAGATGAGTGGTCACAAAACATTATTTTAAGAACAACTGAACTTATGACCAATGTTACTATTGTCTAATATCAGTCAGTACTTGGACAACTCATGGACAGTGAGAATATTGACAAGCCTCTAAGAACTTTATATAATTTCTAAAATGTTTATATTAATAACATTTTATCCTATAATTTAACCAACAGAAAATTACAAAATCCTTTTTAATTTGTTAAAACTTCCTATTCACCAGATAACATATCAAATGAAACTAACTAGTTTATTGCCTCTATTACAATGTGAATGAAAAAATCCTTTGCGATTTTCCAAAAGCCTCTGTAAAATCCCAATGAGAGTTTGAGATCAAGAAGATATTATTTATGGTTCAATTTTTGGAAGGAAACTTTCAAAAGTTGTCAGGTTTTAACATTTTGTTAAATAGCACCATGGGAAATTGTGAAGCAATATTTAGTTCCCTAATGAAAGTGGCAATAAAATATTTTTGAAAATAAAGAGAGGAGGTAGCACAATGGTAAAAAAATATTTTATTTCAAAAGTGAGAAGATGTCTAAAACAATTAAGGGATGTTTATATAAAGGATATAAAGGACAGGAGATTTTTCTAAGTTACAGAAATTTTCCCATGAAGCAGGTTACTCAAATGTTTTTTAAAAAAACCTTTCATTAATTCTTATGAATAAAAGAATAAACCAAGGCTAATTTGTCATTGTAAGGGAAAGAAAATCAAATACTAGTTTTGCACAAAGATACTAAGAAAACTCTTAAAAATCTTATACAACTATCAAATCTCTTCCACTCTTGACATTGACAGATGAAATCACTTTTCTGAAAACCTACAACTTTCTACATCTATTTAGGATTGCCCTACATATTCATGTTTCTCATTCTGTAACAACCTATCATTTTACTCTAAGACAAAACTATTTTCCATTCCCTTAACAAAACACATCCTGCATGCCTTGCATATTTATCAAAAATTTCTAGTAAACTGCCTTCAAACAACATCCTTGAAAACTCAATTTACAAGCTTCAAGGCTCAATTCAAACATTCTCAACAAAATGATTAACTCACTAACTTTTGGATTGACAGCTAGTGAGATCAGAGAGCTCAAACACAAAAATAGTGGAGTTCAGATCTGAGAGGGAAAGATCCATGAACTATGGAGATGGTGGGGAGAAAAGAAAACACAAAGGGTTCACCAGGCCCTTTTATCTGTTTGTCTCTTTGTCTCCAGAGTCACTGGCAGTCACCTTTGGATCCTCTCCTCATGGCCAAAACTGTGAAGAAATAATAAAAAAAAAAAAACCAACAAAATTGATTGAATGGATCTTATAGCTTTTTAAGCAATTCTTGAGTCAGACAGTATACAATCCCTAAAATGGAAGGGAGCTTAGAAGAGTGAGAGCAAAATGCTTCTGTAAATAGGACAAGTTAGGCTTAAAGAAAATAATCTTACTGATTGACACAAGATAGTTTTCCTTACTTGACTTAGCCTTGACTTAGAGGAACTAAGCTACAGAAGAAATAGGGAGCTGTTGAGATATGATTGGTTGTTCTCAGGATTCACAATCTGGGATAGGAGCACTTACAGATAGGAAATTAGTTAAGCCCTCATTTGCTGACATGGGGCTTCAAATGAGGGACCCGAGACTATATAGCTTATATATCATCTCATAGGCTTTTATCTCTTCATGTTTTGACAATAAAAATCCTTACTACTTTCTCAAAAGACATTAGAATGATTTCCAAAATAATTCAAGTATATAATAAAGTACTACACCCTGAAAAAATCTACCTTTAAAGAGCTCATGGACCCACCACACAAATATTTCATACAGTAGGATGGAGGAAAACCTCAAAAATTTGAAAAGGATAAACAGTATTACTTATTCAGAAGGATATAAAGATAATGACAAACATGGAAAATATAATCTATTAACTGAAAATTAATGGGGAAAACTCTTATAAATAACCTTGGCACAAATAAAAAAGTACATTGTAAAAAATAATAGTTGAATACATTACATAAAATTACCTGAGTCACAAATCTAAACCAATACTCCTGAGATAATTAGTGGTCTTGTATTGTGTAAAATACTTACATAAATGAAAATAAATGATTAAATGATATAAGAATCTACCTTAAAAAGTTAAAATAAAATGAAACATTGGGATATAGATATAGGATTTAGTAGAGAAGCAATAAATAAGTCATTTATAAATGGAAAAATTATCTGATTCAGATTAACTTTCCTAATATTTCTTTCTGCAATGAAGATAAAGATCTATATCTGCACAATCCATTAGAGAAGACACTAGCCACATATAGCTACTGGGCACTTGAAATTTGCTTAGTGCTACTACAACACTGAATTTTTGTGTTATTTAAATTTAATTAATTTAATTTTAATAGTCACATGTTTATTGCTTAGAGTATTGAACATAAAAGACCCAGACTCATGAACAATACAATTAAAAGTAATGAAATAGATTCAAAAGAAAAATGAATATGGGACAAAAATAGTCAAAAGTAGTAAATGAGAATGTTGAGGCAAAAGTGGATACAATAAAATGGAAGCTATTTCTTTGGAATAAAAAACTCTTAATATAGTCAGGACTTATAAAAGTGCAAGTAAATGTGGCCTGTTAATATCTATTGTTTGGTGAACTCACCAGAACTCCACAATGGGAAGAAATGGTGAGGTCAACTAGGTTTGAGACAGGTACCTAAAGAAAGCAGCACTTTTCTCTCTTCCCAAATTCCTGGCCTGTCTAGTTTCTTCTTCTTAAGGCGAATATAACCTCCATTGTTGCATACCTTTTAAAACAGTCAAACCACATAAGGACTATATTCCAGGTGGTCACACCCAGATTACACAGATGGTAAAACTAGTCAGTGCTTTATTTTTTGAGACCATACTATTCATCTTCAGTGGATTTGCCAGATATGTTCTTAGTTATAACTCTCAGATGATGTTGGATATGTAGGAGAAATGTGTTGTGAAGAGAAATTATGAAGATTCACTCATTTCTTTATTCATTAATGATTTCTTTTGTGTGTGTGTGTGGTACCAGATCCAAGGAATGAACCCAGGACCTCATATGTGGGAAGATGGCACTCAAACACTGAGCTGCATAGGCTCCCCTGAATTGGTTTTTCATTTGTTTGCTTTTTATTGTTTGCTTTTTTAGGAGGTACTGGGGACCAGACCCAGGACTTCCCATGTGGGAAAGAGGTGCTCAATCACTTGAGCCACATCCAGTCCTCATTAATAATTTATTTTGCACTATGTGGGCCAAGAAATATTCCAGGTCCTGGAGATTCATTAGGGATACTAACACACAGGTTCACTATAAATAAAAGGCCAGAATTCTCTGAAATAAATCTGGAGAAAATAAATGAAATATGAATAAATATGGACATTTTAAAAGGCCTAATGATGTGACAAAAATTCAACAGGTTGCTGGGATATAGAGTGGAGGGTAGGAGTGGTAGGGCAGAAGTGACATAGTACTCTCTAGAATAGGATAAAATGTTAGTAATAATCTGAAGGTATATTGGAAGCCAATTTTGTACTTGTTTGATAAGGGAAAATTATGTGAAGATTATAGTACATAACACAGTGCAGGACATAATTTTTTTCCATTTTATTCACAACTGAATTGCACAAATATTTGAGAGGAATTCAAGGGTTTCCTTTTAATTTGCCATTTTATTTTATTTTACTATGATTATGGTATCATTTGTGCATGAAAAAGAAATGTGACAAAAATGTTCACTAACATTTAGAACTATTAGTGTTACAGCCACATGAATACATTAAAATGTTATGTTTTATATTTGAGAAAATTATATTTCTTTGAATAAAATCTCATGTACTTTCTGTACTTGACAGTATCTGTACATTTTTTATTGAGGTAAAATTCACATAACATAAAATTAACCACTTTAAAAGTACAGTCAGTGACAGTTAGTACATTCTCCATTTTGTGCATCAGGTTTATCTAATTTCAGAACATTTTTATCAACTCCAAAGGAAACCTCATATACACAAAATGAGTTATTCCACATCCCCCACTCCCCTCAATCCCTGTCAGCTGTTAATTGTCTTTCTGTCTCAATTGATTTTCCTATGCTGGATATTGCATAAAAATTGAATCTTTTAAAAAATGTGACCTTTTGTATCTGGCTTAAGTTTTGAAAATGCTCAGCATGTTTTCAAGTCTTTTCCATGTTTTAGTTTATACCATTACTCCATTCCACTTTATGACTGAAAAAAATTCCAATGTATGTATATAACGCATTTTGGTTATCTATTCATTAGGTGTTAGGTATTTGGGTTGTTTCCAGCTGTTATTGCAAATAGTGCTGATATGGACATTTGTATACAATTAATTGAATATCTTTCTTCAGTTTTGGGGGCTATATATCAAGGAACAGAATTACTAAATCATCAGCTAATTCTTTGTATACCTTATTGAGGGATTGCATAAATATTTTCCATAGTGGTTGTGCCATTGTACATACCTACTAGCTATGTACAAGGATTCCAATTTCTCCACATCCTCATCAACAGCTATTTTAGATTTTCAAAAAAGTATAACCATCTTAGCAGGTTTGAAGTGATGTCACATTGTGGTGTTGATTTGCATATCCCTAATGACTAAACATGTTAAACATCATTTCATGTGCTTGTTAGCCAATTTCATGTATTCCTTCAAGAAATGTCTATTTAAATACTTTGTCCATTTTTAATTAAATTATTTGTCTTTGTGTTAAACGGTAAGGGATTTTTAAAATATACATTCTTGATATGAGGCCCACTACAGTTATATGATTGGAAAGTATTTTCTCCCTATCTGTAGGTTATCTGTTACTTTCTTGAGAGGGTCCTTTGATGAAAAAGATTTTGATTTTTGTGAAATATATTTCTCTATTTCTCTATTTTTTCTTTTGTTTCTGGTGATTTTAATGTCATATCTAAGCATCAATTGCCACAAAGTAATGAAGAATCACCTCTATATTTACTTATGAGTGATATAGTTTCGCTCTTACGTTTACCTCTCTAAATGACTGAAATATTTGTAAATATTATAAGGTAAGGATCAAAATTCATGCTTTGCGTATGCATACCCAGTTATTCCAACACCATATGGTGAAGACACTGTTCTTTTCTG
Source organism: Chaetophractus vellerosus (assembly GCA_004027955.1). NCBI lineage: Eukaryota > Metazoa > Chordata > Mammalia > Cingulata > Chlamyphoridae > Chaetophractus > Chaetophractus vellerosus. The sequence continues at coordinate 6,472 of PVKH010041853.1, forward strand.
AGTGCCAGATTTGGTGACATGTTTGTTGAAAACTGACCATAGATATATTGGTTTATTTCTGAAATATCAATTCTGGTCCATTGTTTTAGATGTTTACATTTAAGCCAGTATCACACTATTTTTAAGATTTGTAGATTTGTATTGTTTAGAAATATAAAATTGGATATCTTCTAATTTTACTCTTTTCCAGTATAATTTTATCTATTCAGTGTCTCTTTGTAATTCTCTGATTTCAAAGGTAAGCTCTTTTTAAAAAGAAATCAATTTTATTGATACATATTAATAAAGCATACAATTCATCCAGTGTGTACAATCAAAGGTATTTGGTATAATCACATAGTTGTGCATTCATCACTTCAGTCATTATTAGAGCATTTTCATTGAGAGGTGAAGAATTTCATTGTTGTTGTTGTGGGTTTTTTTTTTTGGCTTATTATTACATTTATTTTTAAAAGTGAGCTCTGAAATTTTGATAGGCATTGCATTGTACCTCCAAATCTTTTGGTGAGAGAATTACCACCTTAACTACATTAAATCTGCTATTCCATTCAATGGATGTCTTTCTCTATATTTAGGTCCTCTTTAATTTCTTTCAAAAATATTTTATAGATGTCAGTACACAAATCTTGCATACCTTGGATAAAATTTCACAGCAATTTTATTATTATTGATGCTTCTGAAAATTAATTTTCCTTAATTTTCTTTTTGGATTCCTCACAATTTGTTTGCCTAAATACAATTGAATTATGCACGTTAATTTTTTATCCTGTAAGCTTTCTTTATTTCTTTATTTATTAATGTAATAGTGTGTCTATGTGTATGAGTGTAGACCTTTGTTTGTGTGACTGCTATAGGGTTTTTCTCCATATGAGATCATGTCATCTCAGAATAGAGACAATTTAAACTTCTTTTTACTAAAATTTATTTTTATTAGAGAGTTTGTGTAATTACAAAACAATCATGAAGATGTGTGTAATTTCCATACAACAACCCTCACCACATTTTTATGGAGCATTTGTAATAAATTATGAGATAGTGTCATCAGACCATTACTACTAACTGTAATCTATAGCATACATTTTGTATATTTTTTCCATCCCAGCCTATTATTAACACAGTATATCTTTGATATTGATGCAAGACTATTACAGTATTGCTGTTAACAATAGTTCGCAGGTTACATTAATTGTATTTTCCCATGCTACTCCTCATTCTTACCACCTTGCAATAGTGATGTACATTTGTTGTATTTCATAGAAGGACATTTTGTATTTGTACTATTAACCACAATTCTCATCCACCTCTGGGTTCACATTGTTTTTCAGTCCCTAGATTATTCTAGAGCTTTCTTTCCATTCATATTTATATCCCAAGACTACTGTTTAAGCTACAATCCCATTTATAGACTAGCTACATTAGTTCTACTCACTATAATGTGTTATCAATTCTATCCACTTCCACACATTTACAGTCAAGTTAATTAAAACTTCCACATACATTAAGCATCAGTACTCATGCTCAGCTCTCCTCTTATCTCCCAATAATCTTTACTCTAGGTTTTAGCTTCAAACATTTATTCTTCATATTTAATTCATAGACACCATGCAATATTTATCCTTTTGTGTCTGGCTTATTTCATTTAACATAAAGTCTTCAAGGTTAATCCATGTTATCATATGTGTCCCAATTTCATTTTTTTCTTACAGCAGCATAGAAGTCCATCATATGTATACACCACATTTTGTTTATCTAATCATTGGTTGATGGACATGGGTGGCTTCCATTTTTTGGCAGTTGTGAATAATGCCACTATGAACATCAGTGTGCAAATGTCTGTTCACCTCACCATTTTTAGTTCTTCTGTATATAATCCTAGCGGTGGAATTGCTGGATCATATGGTAAATCTATATTTAGCTTCCTGAAGAACCACCAATCTGTATTCAACAGAGGTTGCACCATTTTACAATCCCACCAACAGTGGAGGAGTGTTCCTGTTTCTCCACATCCTCTCCAGCACTTATTTTTTGTTTTTTAATAATGGTGATTCTATATGGTGTGAGATAATATCGCATCATTGTTTTGATCTGCATTTCCCCAATAGCTAGTGATATTGAACATTTTTTCCATGTGCCTTTTGGCCAGTTATATTTCCTCTTTGGAGAAACATCTAAGTCTTTTGCCCATTTTTTTGAGGTATCATGGTTGGGGACCTTCATATCTGGGAAGCCAGGACTCAACCACTGAGCCACATCAGCTCCCCTAAGTTGGTTTTTTCATTTGTTTTGCTTGTGGTTTGTTTGTTTCTTTTAGGGGCATGGAGAACTGAATCCAGGACCTCCCATGTGGAGAGCAAATGTTCAACTGCTTGAGCCACATCCACTCCCCATTTACCAATTTTTTAATTGGATGGCTCGCTCTTTTTATTGAGTAGTATGATCTCTTTATATAGAATGATACCCTTATTGGATGTGGTTTCCAATATTTTTTTCCATTCAGTGGGCTGCTTTTTCACCTTCTTGGCAAAGTCATTTGAATCACTAAAGTTTGAGGAGGTCTCATTTATCCAGCTTTCTTTCATTACTCATGCTTTTGGTCTAAGGTTAAAGAATCCACCACCTACCAGGTCTTAAAGATGTTTTCCTACATTTTCTTCTAGGAGCTTTATGGTTCTTGCTTTTATATTTAGGTCTTTGACCCATTTTGAGTTAATTTTTGTGTAAGGTGTGAGAGAGGGGTGCTCTCTCTTTGTTTTGGCTATTGATATCCAGTCCTCCCAACACCATTTGTTGAATAGACTATTCTGCTTCAGCTGGGTGGATTTGACAGCCTTGTCAAAAATCACTGGACTATAGATGTGACTGTTTTTCAACCATCCATTTGGTTCCATTAGTCTGTGTGTCTATCTTCATCCCAGTACCATGCTGTTCTTTTAATCACTGTAGCTGGGTAACATTATTCAAAGTCCACAGGTGAAAGTTCTCCAACTTTGCTTTTTTAAGATGTTTCTGGCTTTTAGGCCCCTTACACTAAAAAATAAATTTGATAATTGTGTTTGCCATTGGTTTACAAAATAATGATGGAATTTTTATTGGGATTGCATTGAATCTATATATCACTTTGGGTAGAATTGACATCTAAAAGATACTTAGTCTTCCAATCCATGAACATGAAATATTCTTCCAATTATTTAGATCTTTATGTCTTTTAGCAATGCATTGTAGTTTTCTGAATACACGTGCTCTACAATGGTTGTTTATATTCCTAAATATTTGATTCTTTTATTTGCTTTCATAAATGGTATTATTTCCTGAATTCCTCCTCAGATTGTGCATTAATAGTGTATAGAAACACCACTTAATTTTGCTTAATGATCTTGTACCCTGCCGCTTTACTGAAATTGTTTATTAGTTCTGGCAGCTTTGTTGTAGATTTTTCAGGACTTTCTAGGTGTAGGGTCATATCATCTGCAAATAGCAAAAGTTTTGCTTCTTCCCTTCCAATTTGGATAACTTTTATTTCTTTTTCTTGCCTGATTGATATTGTTAGAACATCAAGCACTATATTGAACAACATTGGTGATATTGGTCATCCTTGCCTTGTTTCTGATCTCAATGTGAAAGTTTTCAGTCTCTCACCATTGAGTACAATTTTAGCTGTGTGTTTTTTCATATATGGCCTTTATCGTGTTGAGAAAGACTCCTTCAATTCCTACATTTTGTAGTATTTTTACCAGGAAAGGATGCTGTGTTTTATGAAATGCCTTTTCTGCATCAATCAATAGGATCATGGGATTTTTCTTCTCTGATTTATTAATGTTGTGTATTAGGCTGATTGATTTTCTTCTGTTGAACTACACAATGCTTGCTTACCAGGTATAAAACCCACTTAATCATGATGAATAATTATTTTAATGTGTTATTGTATTCCATTAGCAAGTATTTTGTTGAGTACTTTTGCATACATATTCATCGGGAAATGTGTTTGCAATTTTATTTTTGTAATATTCTTATCTCACTTTGGTATTAGAGTGATATTGTCTTCATAGAATGAGTTCAATAGCCATCCTTCTTGTTCAGTTTTTTGGAAGAGCTTGAATAAGATTGGTATTAAATATTTTTTGAAAGCTTGGTAGAACTCACCTTTGAAAACATCTCGTCCTGGGCTTTTATTTTAAGGAGTTGTTTGATGATTGTTTAAATCTCTTGAGATTGGTGTGTTTAGGTCTTCTATTTCTTTTAGATTCAATGTAGTTTATTCATGCATTTCTAGGAATTTTTCTCTTTCATCTACATTGTCTAGTTGTTGGCATACAGTTGTTCATAGTATATCCTTATGGTCTCTTTTATTTCTATGGGGTCAGTAGTCAAGTCCTCACTTTCAATTTTTATTTTATTTGTTTGCATCTTCTTTTTTTTTCTTT
>PVKH010041854.1:0-10892 GCA_004027955.1 Chaetophractus vellerosus
GATGAGGATTATATTCTATATTTTGATAAGAGTTTAGCTTACACAGCTATGTGTAGCTGTTGAAACTCAGAAAATATGCAGTCTTATTTGTGCAGTTCAACATTTGAAAATTTTACCACAAAAGAAAAGAAATTGTGACTAAATAATGTATACTATCTAGTGATATGTAAAATGAAATATCTAAGAAGAATCTTACTGATATTTGTAACTTTCTTTGAAATGCATAAAGGCAAGGATTGAATTTGGATTCATAATAAACCAAATGTAGAACAAGCTAATGGTAGAATTTAGGTAATGGGCATGAGTGTTCAGTATAAAATTCTTTCAACTTTTCTATATGCTTGAAACATTCCTTTGTAAAATGTGAAGATCATAACTCTGGGTACAGGGTGGAAAACAAATCTTGGGAGGTCAAGAATACACATAAGAAGACCAACTAGAAAGTGTCAAGACATCCACTAGGGACACTGGGGGAGCTTCACATGCATGATAGAGAAGGGAAACAGTCAGACCTGGGAGGGGTACAAATTCAATTGATGAGATTTCAGGATGCTTTGGATATGGTGAGGAAAGAGCACCAAAAAGTTTTCAGTAATTATGACTTTTACAACTAGATGGGTCTGAAGAAACTGAAGATCATGCATTTACAATTGAATGAAATCCCCCCAAATTTCCAAGTACTACTGTATGTAGTCAATTATATCAATGGGTCTGGGGGATGGAGGTTAGGTCTGGACTGTGGTATAAATTTGGGTATCACTAGCAAATATTAATGCTGAATGCAGATGTGTGCATGAATGCAGTTACCGAGAGAAGAAATGACAGTCTAAGATTAAGCAGTGAATAACACAAGCATTTAAAGGCTACAAGCAGAGGGTGAGACTAATAATAATAATCCATAACAACACTCATAAAATGACATTTGGATGGCTCTGAATGCACTAAAAATAGTGTTGAAGCTTTGGTCAAAACTAGGATGCAAAATCAACTTTCTTGTGATATCAAAGCATGTTGGTAAAAGAATGATGATGTTCTTTTGTGAAAGAAAAACTATACAAAAATATGCCCTCTTTCTGAGATCATTAAAAGGGAAGGCTGGCTGACAACTCTCTCATTCTCTTCTAGGTGCCAAGGCTGTAACACCTCATGGATATGTGAAGAGCAGAATATCTCATCACTTTCACAACTCAAGACAAGAGTAGCTGCGTCAAAGAACCATGGTCCAAGTGAGCTTCTCTGAAGCAGGACATTGAGAAACCCCATGACAAAGTCCACGGAGCAGTGTCCTTAGTGGACCACACCCAAGAACCTGAGATCCCACTCTGAGAGAGGAAGTGGCCAGCAGCACCCACCTGTGAAGACTATAGCCTTGTTCCGTGGTGTAAATGTGTGGGTGAAAATATCAGCAGACCTTGGAGGTAGGATGCAGAGGGCATGACCTGCTGGCCTCTTTCTCTTTCTCCTGGCTGTGTGCTCTCCCTGAGGTAGCCTCCTCACTTCCTGCTTCTATGAAGGCTAAGATACCTACTTGGAAAGTTCAGTTGAAGTTGCCCATAGAGGGTTGGTCAGTTCCAAAGGGGGAGAACATTGTTTTTCAATCTGTCACATGAATTACCTTCTTATCCTTGAGAGTGAACAAGACTTCCAAAGTCATTTTTTGATATCAACTCCTTAACATAGAAAAATTCACCTTGGCCACTTCCTTTCATTTGCTGAATGTGGGAAGCACCTTCCTGAGGGCCACTTTCACATCCCTGTTGCGCAGACTGTAGATGAGTGGATTCAAGGTGGGACTCACTGCCGTGTACATGAGGGTGACCACTTTGCCATTTTCCATGGAGGAGTTAGAGCTGGGAAGGAAATAGGTGTACATGACAGTGGAGTAGTACACACAGACCACCAGGAGGTGGGAGGAGCAGGTGGAAAAAGCCCTGTGTTTGCCCTCAGATGAGCGGATGTGCAGGATGCTGGTGATGATGAAGGTGTAAGACACCATGGTGAGCAAGAAGTTGGTCACCACAAAGAAAATATCTGATGTGATAGTCATTACAATGCTCAGATTTGTTGGGCTACAGGCAAGCAGCAGCAGTGTGGGGATTTCACACAGGAAGTGAGGGACCCGATTGGGGCCACAGAATGTTAGCTGTGCCATCAGGCCAGTGTGCACAGAGGTGTTGGCCCCACTAGCAAACCACACGCTGCCTGCCAGAAGGACACAGAGGGGCCTGCTCATCCGTGTGTGATAGTGCAGGGGCTGGCAGATAGCCACATAGTGGTCATAGGACATGACAGCAAGCAGCAGCAGCTCGGCCCCCAGAACCCACGTCATGAAGAAGAGCTAGGTCAAGCATCCATTATAGGAGATGGTGCTGCCTTTGACCAGCAGATTCTCGAGCAACTTGGGGATAATGGTGGATGTGCAGATGATGTCTATGATGGACAGATTGGTGAGAAAGAAGTACATTGGGGTGTGGAGGGTGGGATTCAGGCAGATGGCAATGAGGATAAGGCAGTTCCCTGCAAGAGCAATCAGGTAAAGGAGGAAGAAGAGAGTGAATAATGCATGTTGGAGCCCAGGATATTCTGAGAAGCCCTGAAGGATGAACTCCATCACGGCTGAGTGGTTGTTTGTTGCCATTGGGTGAGGGAAGCTCTCTGAAGTGATGCTCTTCTTCCTGGGAAGAAGCTGGTACCTGGGAGAGGGATGCACAAGGACCAGGTGGGTGACAGTGTAGGTTTTGCATGCAGGACCCACTAAGATCGTAAAAGTATGTTTCTGGTGGTGCCTTGGCCCTAGGAAACACATGGCTAAATTGTAAATGGAGGTCCCTGCACTAAGGAGACAGAGAATGAACTCTCACTTTGGATCCTCACCCCACCTGTAACTCCTCCCAGCCCTCAGAACCTCCTCCCCATGTCATTCTCTCCTTCCTGTTGGTGGCTGGGTAAGCATCACTTAGTGGTTTATTTAGAAAGTGCAGCCTGTTTTGTCTGTAATTCATTCTAATTGTGAATATCTCCTTCATTATCCTGGTGTGTGGAAGTGAGTTAGAGACAGCTCATGGAGCTTAGAATGTGCACAACCCAGCTGGACAGGCTGTTGGGCCCCAGGCTTCTGTAGCCCCAAAGAGGGAAAACCATCTCAGCTGTGGATTGGGCAAAGCTTCACATAGAAAGTTTCCCAAAAGCCTGGATGGAATTCTTACTTCCAAAGGGGACACATTTTCAGGACAGATGGGATCAGGTGGGGATTTCAGGTGCCCCAAGGTTCCAGCACATAGGGGTTCAGACTAGGAAGTCATCAAGGGCCCCAGAGTGTTCCAAGTATTGGGGTCAGCCACCAGCCTTGGGGCATGTTAGGGCCACTCTCAGATTTCAGTCTCAGGCTCTTTAGCCAAATCCATGCTTGCCACACCTTGCCTTGTACTCTCCAGGCTGTTCCCCAGAGAATGTGGGGACCTGAATCATTGTCAACCAGGGCTGCTGTCTGAGGGGCTGGTTCTGGTTCTGGCAGGAGCCAGATTCCAGGCTTTGATTACATCCAGGTTCTCCTGGGTTAAGTTGGGAATCTTATCATTTCAGTGAGTGTCAGAATGTGACAGAGGCTGGTGGTACAGTGAAGAAAGGCACAGAAGCAGCTTCAGCACAACCTGGAACCTCCTGCCAAGGCACCTGCCCAGCTCCAAGGCCCCCTGACCCCTTATATGCCTCCTTAGCAACCATCCCTGACACAAGCCCCTCAGTCAGATGAAATCCAGCTCAGAGGAGTAGAACCTCTTCCTTGAGTGCCCCACCGTGTGTCCAAGGAGCTGCTAATAATCCCCCAAAAGGTGAACATTGCCCTCCTCTTCACTGATTCACTACACACCACAGGCCCATGCTCCCAGGGAGGATGGATGGTCCAAGGACCTGCACTGGAGCTTCCAGGTGGGAGAGGACTGCCTGAGAATAAGGAGCTGTCAATGTGTGCATGTCTTAACCAGGGATTTGTCTTCCCAGTATCTCATGAACAGAGGTGCTGCATTTTGCAGAAATGTGCACATGGCCATGAAAAACCAGTGGGCAGAGGGCAGGAACAGTGTGTTGGGGATTCTCTAACAGTGCCAACTGCTGGCCTGTTCATCCCCATACCCTCTTTGCCCCCCATCCTAACAAGGCTGAGGATATCACAGGCTGCTGAACCACCATGAGCCATATCCCTGCAGTACTGGGTTGCTAGCAGTGTGGCAGGACAGGGTGGGATTCCTCACTCCTGGGGTGCTCATATACAAGGGTCAGCAGGGGTGTGGGGAATGCAGTGACCACCCCACACATCTTTCTCTGCAAAACATATATGATCAAGCCTTCTCCTGGTCTCTGCAAATCAGCATCCACCACTAAATTCCAGGGCAAAACTGCCTGCATATCAGCATGTTCACAGTGATACCTCCCACCCCAGATTCACAGGGAGCTGAGTCAGCCACCTCCAGCTTTTGTAACCAGGCATCTGATTTTATAGAATTTTACCTATTCTAGATGCAAAACCACTTTAGTGGTTTTACCCTCTTACTACACAGTTGGGAAGGGTGCAGCAGAGCAAGGAGCTCAGAGAGTCTCTGGTACTTTGGCATATCAAAGGGAAATAGTAAAAGACAGGAGCAGAGCAACAACAGGGGCATGTTTTACACAAGAAAGTTGGTCAGTGCTAAGCCAAAGCTGCCTTTCAGAACATTGGAAGTAAAATAAGGAAAAAGAGTTTAAAATATGACTCTAGGGCATAACATACAGTTATTCACGATGAAAGTTTTCCCTATTCATTTAAGGGATATGTCACCAACAGCTTACTATCTAAATGTAAGAAATCCATATTTTCATAAGTGATAAACAATAGCCTTGGGGTGGACTTATTTGTTATATACATAATGCCCCAAATTAGAAAAAATACAACTGTCTGTACAGATATGAATGGATAAATAAATGTGCTATATTCATACAATGAAAAAATAAAAAGGAAAAAATAATGATACATGCAACATGAATGGATCTCAAAAATACTATGCTATGTAAAAGAAGGCTTATGTATTCTATAATTGCATTTATATTAAGTTCTAGAACATCAAATCTGATCTATGGTGGAAAAAGAACAGAATTGACTTCAGCAAGCAGTTGGTTGGGTTTTGTCTGGACAAGGACAAGAGGGAAGATTGTGGGATGTGAGTTAAGTTTTATGAATTTAGGTTTCACAGGTGTATGTAGTTGTCAAAATTCAGAAAATGTGCACCACTGTTTAAGCATTTCATTGTTTAATTTTTTTACCTCAAAAGGAAAAGAAATTGGAAATAGAAAATGAATTCTAATGATATTCATGGTGAAGTATTTAAGGAGAAGCATAGAGATATTTGCAACTTGCCTTGAAATCCATAAAAACAAGGTAAACCATTGGATGCATAAGTAATAAAATAAGTGTAGGAATAATAATGGTAGAATTTAGGTAATGGGTATATGATTGCTCATTGTAAAATTCTTTCACCTTTGCTATATGCTTGAAACTTCAAGACAGAATATTATGACATTCATCACTCTGGATAAATGGTAGAAAAACAAATCTAGAGAGGTCAGTAATGGAGCAAGATGAGGTGGAATGGGTCAAATCATACAGTAAGGTCATTTTGGCATCAATGGTAAGTGTTAGAAATGGGAGAAGTGTCAGACATGAGAGGTCTTCAGATTAAATCAATCATTAGATACAGAGGATAGGAAAGGGGATCAAGAAATGTTAATTATGACTCTTAAAAATAGATGTGGTCCAGGAAGATTGTAGATTAGAAAGACATGGGACCATCTCCTCTCCCAGAAAAGTCATAGAGTACAGGCAGAAATGGCCTAGAAAAATATGTTCTAGGTTTTAGGACACCAGGGAAAGGCTGGACACTTCCCAGAAGAAAGAGAGGGACAAGAAAAGAATCTTCATACTGTTTCTTTGTATGGCTTGTAATTTTTTGTTGGTGTCTAGGTCAGGACAGATAATGGAGGAGTTTGGTGTCTTGCCAGTGGGCCCTACTTTGGAATTTATGCTCCCCAATGTGACAGAGTAGGACTCAGTTGTGTTTTCCCTAAACATGGCTTTTCTGTCCTTCTATTTGAACCCATAATTAGTACTAAAGTTGGTAGGTGGATGTTCAAGAGACTTAAATCTTTAGGCTGTCCATGTGCCAGCTGGGCCCTGAATCTCAACAGAGTTGCAACACCTACTCTCCAGTTCATTGGACTCACCCAGGACAATTAACAAGGAGGTGATGATGGACAACCACCATAAAAAGGACCCAAGAGAGTCTACAACTGCTAGCAAGAGATTCCCATCCATTGGCTCTATGAGGCCACAGCTCCCTCTCAATTAGAGGTGGAGTGGACATCACCATCCCAGAATCCTCAGGATTGGGAAATGAACTATGGACTAAAGTAGACTTACTTGTATTCTACTATGACTTATTACGATTCTAGAAATGGAAGGAATTATATCATTGATCTGGAGGCAGTGGCCACTGGGAGGTTCTGAGGGCAGGGAGAAGGAAAAACATGTAATACAGGGGCATTTTAGGGACTTGGGAATTGCCCTGAATGTGATTGCAATGACAGATGCAGGCCATTATATATCTTACAGTAACCTGCAGAATTGGTGGGAGAGAGTGTAAACTACAATGTAAACTTTAATCCATGCTTAGTGGCAATGCTCCAAAATATGCTCATCAGTAGCAATGAATGTACCTCACTAATGAAGGATGTTGTTAATGTGGGAAAATGCAGGAGGTGTGGGATCAGGGCATATGGGAATCCTCTATAATTTTTATGTGACATTTATTTAATCTAAGTATCTTTTAAAAAATAGAAAAAATAGAAAAAAAAGGAACCTCAATGAGAAAACTGTGTGTGGAAGCTGCAACTGCAGCCATGGGGCCCTTTCCCCACCCTATAAGCAGACAATTTTGAATTCTCTGGCTCTGGACTGACTGATTCAGGCAAAGGGGGCCATGACCAAGGAAAGGGAAGAGGGAGGGACACAGCTGAAGGGTGACTCAAATTTCATGTGGGTAGGAATTATTTCCTACTCAGCAAAATGAAGTTGGCTACAGCAAAGGTTGCAGAACAGACTCTGAGAAAGTTTGAATTTGGATGCTCTTAGCATCCAGCCAAGAACTTCCACCACATTGATTTGGTCCATATTGCAGTGAAGAGACTCTGACCAGGCTTTGAACTGAGAGAGCTACCAAAGATCACCACCTGCTGGATGGTGAAGAAAGTCCATGTGAGGAAATTAAAATTAATCCAGGTGCAATAGGCTGGGATGACAGCTAAGGAGTTTGGCATCCTGCCAGTGGGACTTACCTTGGGATATATGCCCCCAGTGTGACAGAGTTGTTCTCAGTAATAGTTTCCCTATGCATGGCTTTCTGCCCCTTCTATTTGAACCTATAGTTAGTACTAGAGTTGATAGACTTATGTCCAAGACACTTAAATTTTGGGGCATTCCCTATACCAGTCAGGCCCTGAACCTCAACAGAGTTGCAACACCTACTCTCCAGTTCATTGGACTCACCCAGGACAACTAACAAGGAAATGATAATGGACAACAACCATCCCAAGGAACAGAGAGAGTCTACAACTGCAACAAGATAGTCTTATCCATCTGTCCCATAGGATTTAAGCCCCCTCTCAATTAGAGTTGAAGTGGCCATCACCATCCCAGAATCCTCAGGATTGGGGAGTGTAATGGTTTGACAGTTTTATGTAAACATGAATTCCAAAAATATAAATTGGATCATACTTGTAAAGTGATCTGTTCATCTGGGCATGATTGGTTTATGATAAGGGCATTAACTGGGCCATATCAGGAGGGTGTTGGGCCCCACCCCTCGGTGGGTGTGGTCTCAAGTATAAAGGCTAGGCAGCAGATTTGAGAAGCAGAGATTTGGAGAAGCAGATTTTTGAGATGGAATACTGATGTTGGGGTGAGCTGTTCACCTTGATAGTGTACAGCTGGCCTTGTGGAGAGATGCAAAGCATAGAGAGCCTCATGGTCTACAGCTGAACTTGTGGAGGAAACAGAAGCTAAGCCTGGAGAGAAACACAGCCCCCAGAACATAGGAACCCAGAAGCCTGAACCCTGGAGACATTGGCAGCTGTCTTGCTCCAACATGTGGACTTTGGTGAGGGAAGAAATTTATGCTTTGTAGCCTGGTAACTGTAAGCTTCTACCCCAAATAAATACCCTTTATAAAGACTGACCAATTTTTGGTATATTTCAAAAGGCACCACTGTGGCTGACTAATACAGGGAGTGAATGATGAACTAGAGTAGACTTACTGTTATTCTACTGTAGACTTATTGTGATTCTAGCAGTGGAAGAAAGGTTATTGATGTGGAGGGCATGGCCTCTGGAGGTTCTGAGAGGAGGGAGAGGGAAAAATAGGTGATATATGTGGGCATTTTCAGGATATTGGAATTGACCTGAATGATGTTGCAATGACAGATACAGGCCATTATATATCTTGTCATAACTCACAAAATTGTGTGGGAGAGAGTTTAAATTATAATGTAAACTATAATCTATACTTAGTGGCAATGCTCAAAAATGTACCACACTAATGAAGGGTGATAATGTGAGAAAGTGTGGGAGGGTTAGGGAGCAGGGCAAATGTGAATCCCTTACAATTTTTATGTAACATTTATGTAATCTAGGTATCTAAAATTCTTTTCAAATGTAAATAAGAGGGGCAGTTCTTGGTCTTTGTAGCCTCCCTTTCCAAGATGCATAGAAGCACATCTGCAACCCTCTACTGGGCCCAGGACCCAGACTTAAGCAATGACCAGGGACAATCCTAATGACCTAGAAAAGAATGAGCCAAGAATCAAAGAACAGCAATAACACCGCCTTCCACCACTATATCCCTACAAAAGTGAGAAAATGAGTGTAGCAGTTTGATGCTGTTTATGAATTCCAAAAATAGATATTGAATTATGTTTGTGAACTGGTCTGATCCTTTGGGCATGTTAGAGTGTATTGGATAGAGAGGTTTAATTTTTACTTGATTAAATTATGATTAAGGCTCTGATTGGGCCACAGCTGCATGATGTTGAGTACCCACCATCTCACAGAGAAAACAGCAAGGCAGAGGAGTTAGTTGGAGTTTGAGCTGGAGCCTCAGGAAGTAAACATACAGGAGAAGAACACAGAGGAATAGAGACAACTCTATAAGCATGGTAGAGGCCCTGGGAAGAAAGAGAGCCTGTTAGTCCACAGCTGACCTTGTGGAGAGAACAGAGCACCTGAGCCCAGAGAGAAATGAGCCCCAGTAGAGAGATGAGACTTATCCCAGCCTACAGATGATATTGGAAGAAGCTGGGAACATGGAACCTTAAGAGGAGGAAGCCTGAATCCTTGCATATGTTAGCTGCCATCTTGCTATAACACATGGCAATGGATTTTGGTGAGGGAAGTAACTTATGCTTTAGGGCCTGGTAACTATAAGCTTCTACCCCAAATAAATAGCCTTTATAAAAGCCAACCAATTTCTGGTATTTTGCATCAGCACCCCTTTGTCAGGCTAATACATAATTTGGTACCAGAGAGTGGGGTCATGATTTTGTGATTAACAAAATGCTGGAACAGTGTTATAAATGGGTAAAGGGTATTTTTGGAGGAATTGTGGGATGTTTGATATAAAAGACATTTATGATGCCTTAGAAGTAAATGATGAAACTATTATTGGAAACTGGAGGAAAGGCAATCTCTGTTTTAAAGTCACAGAGAACTTAGCAAGATTAACACTTGATGTTATATGGAAGGCAGAGTGTGAAAATGGCATGGCTGGGCATTTAGCTGAAGAACTGTCTAAAGTAAACTCATAAAATAGGGTTTGGCTTCTCCTTGAAGTTTATAGCAAAGTGCTAGATGAAAGAGGTAAGCTGATGACTGAACTGCTGGGCAAAAAGAAACCAGAACCTGATTCCAGAAATTCCAAATCTCTGGAGATCAAGCACCAAGAAAATAGTGCCCCATTTGGGGACTTAGCTAAACTTGGAACTTGTAAATCAGGATTGAAAATGCACTTATCTAGGAAACACTTGTGTAAAATCTTACTGTTTGATGGCTTAGACCACTTCTTTCTGCATGCTAAACCAACAAACTTTTTGAGATAGCCATATGAACAAAATCACTGTCAGCTTGGAATAAAAGGGACATGGAAGAGAGAGATTGAAGGGGAAACAACTTTAAAAGGAAAACCATGGAAGCTGAGATCTGGAATTAAGGCAGCACCTTGGGCCAAGAGAGGAATCCCACTCATGTGTACAGAGAAGGTGAGTTTACCCCAGAGGTTGAAGAGGGTGGGTGTTCCTGCCCAATGTTCAGGGAGAGTTTTGCTGCCCCAGGATACAGAGAGGAGGGTGGAACACATTCCCCCATAGGTCTGAGAGGGGTGGGCCTGTTCTGCATTGGGAAGGCCAGATCACCAACTCATTGCTCTGAGAGTGCAGGGCCTGTATACCAAAGGTTAGGAAGGAGGTTGTCTTCACTTCACTGCACTAGGGGGTTAAGACTCTAACCAAAAGTTTGGGTAAAGTGTGTCCTCACTCCAATACACTTGGAGGGTAAAGTCTAGAGCTGGGTTGCCACCCAAATGCTTGATGAATGTGGAACCAAGAAAATGGCCATTTGGCAAGCCTGTGGAAAGGTTGGGAACCCATGAGGCCCCAGGGAGAAGAAATAATTATCTTAAGAATGACACTGAGACTTTCACATCTAATGAACTATGCCCTTCAGGTTTTCAGAAATGTTCTAGACCCATGACTCATGTTTTCCTCCCAATTTCTCCTTATGATAATGCAAATGTTTATCCTTTTTCTATCCATTTGTA
>PVKH010041855.1:0-10894 GCA_004027955.1 Chaetophractus vellerosus
AAATTATCAAAGTAGCTGTGGCTGGCCTTACAAACTTCAACACTCTTTTCAATCAGTTCCAGTTTGTTTTTCAAAAGATAGCCATGCAACACTTTTGCATTTTCACATATCATGGCTTCTGATACAGTTGCCCACTAACTGCTTCTCGTTTACCCAAATTATTAACAGCCTTTCAACTTCGTTAAGTATTTGGGCATGCTACTTTATTACTGATTTAACTCCTTTCACAACATCAGTCATTTTTATTGCCTCTTTATTCTTGATGGTGGAGACCATTTTTCTAGGCATACCGTATTCCCTAGCAAGATCGGTAATGCAAATACCACTCTCAGATCTACCTATTATTACTTTTTTTTGCCCAATGGTGGTGTGCTATCACTGCTCATTTTCTTAAGACCCATGATGAGGGGAAAAAATGCAAAAATACACAAAATGACCACAGAAGCTAAGACCACAATAGGATGTGCACAGGGCAAGAGCTACCGCATGACTAACGCGCTACCCTTTGTTTCAGCCGGAAAGGATAGCGAGTCACAAAACAATCGATACAGACAAGTTCTACCTTGCACATCAAGTACCAAACAAACAACGAGTACTGGGACAAAATTTTCATGTCAAAATGGATCGAGTACCAAATTTGACGAGTTTCAAAGCAGTCAAGTACCAAAGTATGACTGAGCAATCGGATAGGCTGTAAACGAGATTTGTATCTCAACAAGTCTCTCTCTCTCTCTTTTTTAAAGGATTTATTTTTTATTTATTACATATTTCCCCCTTTCTGCTTGTTCTTGCTGTGTTCATCTTTGTGTTCTTCTGTGTCTGCTTGTCTCCCCCCGCTGTGGCAACCCGCCGAGTCAGCTCACCACACAGCGGCCTGCCTGCTCGCGGCGGCTTGCCCTGCCCGTGGCAGCTCGCCTTCTCAAGGCCGTCTGCCCACTCAAGGAGGCCCCGGCAACTGAACCCAGGGCCTCCTATGTGGTAAACTGGCACCCTACCAATTGGGCTACAGCTGGCCCCCAAAAGTCTCTTTATTTTTATTATTTCTCAGTCCTCTTCCAGTTTTAGTAGCCCACTCGCGTCTTAATTACAACATGCAAAGGCAGGGAGCTGTGCCAAACAAAAGAGAAGGGGTCACATTTAAGCCTAGTTTAGGCCTCTAACATGTTACATAGTTTTCTACTCCCAGGTTTTCAGTATCCACTCAGAGCACTAAAGGTTTTCTACATAGAACTGAGTTTTACTCAATACCTTGACACCAATAATAGCAGTTGGAGCTATCATTGCAAAAGCATCAATATACCAGATGAACCACTAAATTGTATGAATATGGCAGGTCATCTTGAACAAAAGCTAAACTGAAGTATTTGAGGTAAAAGGCAGAATGCAGGATGATAGAAGCCTGTAAATATCCCCAATGTTGTAGAACAAGGGAGAAGAAACAATAATCCAAGAGTGACTGCCACCTTCCACTGCTTATTGAGAATGCAAAACCCTTAGATCCATATGGAAGTTACTCTCAGCATAGGTTAGTAGGCCTGCTCAGGCCAGAACTAGAAAATGTCAGATCAAATATTTATGGAATTCTGGTTCATAAACAATGCATTTGTACATTAGGACATGAGAATAGATTTATTCCAACTTTATTTGAGCACCATCATCCAACTCTCCCTCTCTCCCTCCCTTCCCCTCTCTCTCTACACAGACACAGGATCTTACAGACCCAGTGCCTATGCATAGTTGGTGACCAGATGTTTATTGAATGTATTAATCATTTAATTCTTTAATGGCCATCCCAATACTACCTGACATTGAAATGCATACCCTTTCCTCTCCCCAACACTGTTTCTGAAATTTTTTCTAAAAGTTCCAAAAGGAAGGAGCTAATAAAGCACTTAATATTTATTTTAGTTAATATATTAGCTATTCTTTATATAGTAACTATGTAGAGAATATATAGCTCCTATAATATACATATATATTGTACTGTATAAAATAGTATATATGTTTATGTATTATATAGAACTGCTGATTAGTATGATATATAACATACATATTACATATAAGTTATAATTATCCTGTATATAATACCATAGTAGAGTAATGATATATATTTTTAAGCTGTGTATAAAGGCTCAGAAACATAAAATATCTCACCTATGGTCATTTAATTAGTTATACACAAAGCCAGGTATAAAGCCCCAATTTCCTCAATTTCCTATCTGAGTTCAATGCTCTTCTATAATATACTGAACAGTTATTTGACCAGAATCTGTAATTTGAACATCATTTGTCATTTCCTCAACAGCTACTGGAGTGGTATGCATAGAATAGGAGCTCAAAAAATATGTATGATGAATGAATTATATAATTAACCTTCATCCTGATAGTTCAACATATCTCAATGGACAGGATGTCTCAGAATTGTAAGATGTTAAGTAAAATTGTATCTTGAGTCAACTAACAGCAACCCTTTTAGGCTGTCACTGAAGCCAAGAAGAATAGGAGAAAATGGTGGTACATAATTCAATGGAGTACAAAATCTACTCCATCTTTGAATCTTTTACTGACTGAGAAGATATTGGTCTTGTTTAAGGCATCTATCTTCCCTGAGTTTCAATAGAGCCATCTGTAAAATGGGTACATTAAAGAGTTGTTTGGAGAATGAAATGAGAATATGTATACAAATACATATATGTATATATAATGAATATATATTATGATGAATAGCAAGTTTACTGAAAAATGAAAATCATTTATATATATCATTTATATTAAATCATGTATATAAATATAAAAAGTGATTGTGTAATATATTTATTCATGTAAGCACTATTTTGATGATTTATATGTGACAATGTAGGATGTCTTACAAAATAATAGGATTGTATTAAATGTTAGTTGAATTCATATGCTTCACCTAAGCTTCAGATTCTTCAACTCATTATTATTAATTTCCCATTTATACAAAATTTTCACTGCTTCCAAAATATTTGTATTTTCCAATATTGCATGCATATTTAAACTACTCTTAATATTTTAGCAATCTATACCTATTCTTTAAGGCAATATTTCCATGTCTTTCATTATTTTCCTTTGTTCTAATAATTCTAACCCATTCAAACTTTTTTACTATGTAAGGTCTAGATGAAATTGTAAGACTAGGTTACAAATATTGCTTTATGAATAGAATTGGAATTCAGAACATTTTTTCTTGGTACAATAGCATGAGAATGAATAGGTCTAAATTTTAATCTTGGCTCTGTCCATATAGCCAGCTTTGTGAAAAATGGTAAATCAATTAACCTCTTTACATTTCCAGCTTGTTACCTGTTAAAATTAGAACAGTGGCCTAGGTTATTACTACTATTCAATAATTTTCCTACTTATATTTTTAAAAATAAGGCACAGAACAATTTTAAGAAAAGTTGTGATTTGCAATTAAATATTCTGCATTAGGCAATAATTTATTTTAAAATAAAAGTACAAGGCCATTCATTGCAGGTAGATGGTAAGCCATAGTCACTCTCATACACCGCTAACTTGAGTAAATTGCTGCAACTTTCGTATAAAGAAAGTAGTAAATATATATTAAAAGCCACAGAAATAACCATAGCCCTTGGCTTACTAATTACTAACATCAAGACTATTCCAAAATTATAAGTTTTAATATGGATAAATATTTGCACACATAATATATTCCTAGTGAGGTTATGATACAAATTAAACAATTTAATTGAACAAAAATAGAAGTGAAACACACCGACAATGAAAATTGATGTGATCATTAAAATAATATTATTTTATACGGTAAAATCCTTAATATTATTAATGTTAACTTAAAATATAATTATTTTAAGGTATATACCATTTAACAATGAAAAAAATTGCATATAAAAATAGTGAGATAAACATGTCAAAACCTTAACAATGGCTTTATTAGGAAGATAGGATTATAAATTTTTACGTCTTCATATGCTTTATCTCTCATTTGTTAATCAATGTACATAGTTCAATTTCATAATAAGAAAAAGATTTAAGTAAAAATATATAATACCAATACCTAATGTTCAAGGATTGGCATATTTCAGTTTCAATATGAATAAGCATGTTTTAACAGTGTTTAAATCCATCTTGAGTTTCAGATGTAAAGGCAATATTGTAGGCAGTGATTTCCCTAATTTTGAAAGTTTTCATGTATGTATAGGTTTCCTGTAGTTTAACTACATTGTCAGGATATTTTACAGGGATTAAAGTAGCAAATGTCAATTGGACTAGAGTAATTCCTCATCTCCCTCATCTACAATACTAATAAGATAGAAGTAAAACATTTATACTTTTTCTCTAATAATAATAGTTCATATTTTTTGGTTTATGTCAGACATTCAATTCACTATGCCAAGAACTTTAGGTATATTATCCTGGCAACTTCTATAAGATGGGTATTATTACTCCATTTTACAGACGAGGAACTGAGGCTCAGGGAAGCTACATGATTTGCTCCAGCTCGCAAAAGGAGTACACACCATTGCATGAAGTTTCAATTCCATTTTTAAACGTAATGCAATACTGCCTTCTGAATTCAATCTTAGACTAGTAGGAATATATCTGCTTATACTTTGAGATAGGTTTAGGAACTGCTCTCAATTTTCTTTCTCAAGTGAAAATAATAAGTGCAAGATCTTGTCTGATAGCTTTAGCAATTTTCCCATGGTGAGAGGGACTACAGTGTTTCCAGTGAATAAGTGCAGTAGGAAGGGAGACAAGTTCTGTAGCTGGGCTCTCAGATGGGGCAGAGATTGTAGCTGAGTATATGGAGACAATGACAGATAAACAGATATATCAACACGATTTTTTTTGTTATTAACTTCTCTACTTTTAAATTGTAGGAGATGTTAAAATACATATAAGGTACAGATACTACCACGTTTCTCTTCCCTATATCCATTGTAATGGTTTCAGAGTTTTATTTAATCATGAATTCCAAAAATACAGATTGGAGTATTCTTGTAAACTAATCTGTTCATCTGGGCATGATTAAGTTATGAGTAGGGCGTTAACTGCCACGTCAGTGAGATGTTGAGCCCCGCCCCTTGGTGGGTGTGGTCTCAAGTATAAAGGCCAGGCAGCAGATTGAGAAAAGCAGATTGAGAGAAGAGATTTGGAGAAGCAGATTTGAAAAGCAGTTCTGATGTTGGAGTGAGCCTATCGACGGATAGGCTACAGCTGGCCTTGTGGAGAGACGCAACGCAGAGAGTCTCATAGTCTTCAGCTGAACTCGTGAAGGAAACAGAAGCTAAGCCCAGAGAGAAACGCAGCCCCGGGAACAGATGAACCCGGAAGCCTGAACCCTGGAGACGTCGGCAGCCATCTCCCTCCAACACGTGGACTTGGGTATGGGAAGAAATTTATGCTTTGTGGCCTGGTAACTGTAAGCTTCTACCCCAAATAAATACCCTTTATAAAGACGGACCAATCTTTGGTATATTTCAAAAGGCACACCTTTGGCTGACCAAAACATCCATAGAATTAAAAACAAACAAACAAATGAACAAGTCTTAAAACAACATTTTAAGTATGGCTACCTTACAAATATTGCCCATATAATACTAATCCATCAAATGGAGGCCTCTGGGGTATGAAGGAAATATACCAAAATTGAATTGTAGATGCTGTCACTAACTATTAATAGTTTGATGAACTCTGAGAAATTATTGAAATTCTTTGAGGAATTTCATAATTTGAGAGATTGTATCCATTTTTCCTCCAGCTTTGTTATGAATAAAATCATAGAACACTTGAATCACTATCGTGTTACTTTATGTAATATTTAGAATAACCCAATATTTTAAATTGCCCTGACAATAAGTCTGAATAGTATACTTACTGTTTTTCTAATATTTGCAAATCTATGTGAATGAGCACAGATTGAAATGCTTTTGCTGTAATTTATGGTATCACATTTATAAATAACACTCATGCTGCAACTGGACTAATACCTTATAAATCTAAAAAATTAAAATTTTGACAAAGGATGTAAGGGGGAAAGTGTCTAACTTCATGACCGTCTCACAGTGATAACTATTGGCTAGATTTTATGAATGTGTATATATTTATAGATGCTTTTCAGGTATTCGGTCAGTCAACAAGAATATTAAGGAATTGGTCACTTTGTTCACTTTGTTAAGCCTTCAGTTTTTATTCTAGAATACAATTTTAGCACATTATCATCTAGTATATTGCACCAATGGCTGCTTTTTCCCCCTAAATGCTTTTGAAGACAAAGATCATTATTGTTTCTGTTACATTATACCATGGACCATGGAGAACTAACATATTTTATTTGCCCTAAAATATTATAGTGTGCTCTATCTTAATTTTCTGAAATACATGAGAGCTAAAATGTATAGATTTATGAACAGCAGATATCCAAAAGAATTATAAGTGTGGGATGGATTTCATTCTATATTTGAGGAATATTGTGAATTATACTCCAAACCAAGTGATTTCTCATTTCATTTTCACTTCTTGTACAATGGGGAAGAATGCTTGTATTATCCATAAAAATGTAATAACGGTTACTCTTTAAAGCCATGTCCTTAGGTTTTATTGAGGGTTGAGGCAAGGAGCCGCCATAGCAGATGGCTTCTACATCTGCCATAAAATCATTTTGGAAGGAGTATCCATTTTATACAATTCATTATTTCCTATAAAAAGAACTTGGGTGATTTCCTTTAGAACATCAAAATGGAGGCAAAATGTTTACTGTAGAAGTCGTTTGCATCCTCTTCCCATTAAGAAAATCAAAGTTGGTTTACTTTTTTTTGCAATGGATGCCTGGAAGCTCAGTCTTGCATGTAGTATTATGTCACATAAAAATGAATTATTAGGATTAGCATATTTGCTTCTTAAATTTTATTTTGAGTTTCTATTTATCTACTTTAATCTAGCTAGGTTTCAACATAAAATGCCTTTAAAACATTGGAAATGGAAAGAGTATGAATTGCTGAGAGGAGGGGGAGAACTGACGCTTATTCATTACTTTCTCTGGGAAACACTGTGTTAAATGTGTTAAATGAGTTACATATAGTATTTAACTTACTCTTCATAATATTATTAGTAGAGCTCATATAAATCATATTTTATAAATAATCTTAGAAGTATAAATATTCAGCTAATTATTCATAGTTACTTAAGCTTGTACACTATGTTTGTCTCTATTTAACCCATACTTTGACAAAATCCTTTGCCTTTGCCTCTAAAGCAGAAATAAATATAAACATGAGGAAAGGATGCAAACTAATTCACAGGCAGGACGTTGATGGAGATCATGTAGGTAATCCTCTCAGGACACATCCACATGTATATGTAATCACTTTGGTTTGGACTTGCTATAGTTTAGCAAATAAATTAGCTGGATGAAGATATGAAAACAATGGTTTTTATCCCTCTTCAGAGCAAGATAATTATTTTATTTCATATCCTGTATTGCCTACAAAGTGGTCTACCAAGTCGAGAGAAGAACTATGCCTTGTACTAGGTGAAAAATATCAATTACTCAGATATTTATTCATAATAGCAGCAGGTAGTTCCTGTTACAGATGATCCTTCTGGATTCTGACATCAACCTTTCACTTCCTTTGGCTCATGTCAATACAATTTATAAGGGCAGGACAAAAAGGAGACAGAATTGTCATCTTTTAAGTCCTTTCCACTTTAGAACCTACCAAAATACCAGTTCTTACTCCAAACCTTTTTAATTGCATATACCATTACCTATAAAATAAGATTTCTCTGTTTCGACTTCAAATTAAAAATCCCAGGGTACTTTATAAAAATACCCATAATTGAACTCATGACCAGAGATACTGATAAAATTGGTCTCACATGGACCCCAGCATTAGTATTTTTTTTTAAAGCCCCCTAGGTATTTCTAGTATTCAGCCAAGTTGGAGAAGAACACTAATAAAACTAGCTTGAAGGTGACTTATAGTGGTTTGAAGCTTTTATGGACCCCAGAAAAGTCATGCCCTTATGGTTAGCCCATTCTTATGGATATAGACCTATTGTAGGTGGAAGCTTCTTTTGATTAGGTTACTTCTGCAGGTCTTGACCCAGGGTGTATCTTCATCCTCTTACCAGAGTCCTTTATAAATGGGATGAATACAGAGAAATCCCCAGAAGCTGAGCAAGAAAGCCCTGGAAGCCAGAAACTGCAATCAACAGAACACTGAAGGAGAGAGAAAGCCAGAAAGCAGGAAGCTGAAGGCAAGGAAGCCCAGAGGAGAAGGGAGTGCCCCAGCAGACATTGCCATGCATGTTGCTATGTTGAGAGAGTAGTCCAGGATCACTGGCAACCAGTCTTTGGAGAGAAAAGCACTGACTGATGAAGCTTTGATTTGGACATTTTCATGGACTCAGAACTGTAAACTTATGAATTAGTAAATCCCCATTATAAGAGTCAACCCATTGCTGGTACATCGCTTTTGGCAGCTTACAAACTAAAACATGACTAATAAGGAATTACTTTGCCATGCCCACCACAACACATACTCCCCTATACACCCACATAAACATACACACACACACGTCTTCCTAATATTACTTGGTAATTCTTTCTAGCTCTTGATTCTTGTTTCTGTGACTGCTGTGACCCTGGCTTTGTACCCTATCTTTGATCTGCTGGAATTTAGCATTCATTTTTAATCTTTCTCCAGAATTAGATCTAAGTTCTCATGAATGGACTTTGCTATAGTTTATTTCTCCTGCACCTAGTTTCTCTTATTGTGTCAGAAAAGATTTCTTTGTTTAAGCCCATCTTGAAATTTAATGACCCCCATTGGTTTATGGCAAGCTTTGGAACCCAGTGCAGAGAGAATGCAAGAGGAGTGTTTAGAGTACTCACTAATGAATGTATATGACTATCTCTGGTCTTTACAAAGATAAATCTACCACACAGATGAGGAGGACAAAACAGGCAACAACCTGGAATTATTTTCTTATGATAACATTATGCAAATTTTGTTATCAAAATGAATTAACTGATAATTCAACCATGGACTAAAAGATCTAAGGAGAAATACTAAGAATCTTAACCTATGCATTTATTCCACCACCTTATCATTAGGATTTAGTATATAAAATAAGGTTTCATTATTTTATTGCAGACAGTGCCTCATGCATAAAAGGTTCTTAAAAGTCTAGTTTAATGTTTTGGCAAATTCTGGTGAAGTAAATAACTCCAAAAGCACAATATTGTATTTTGGAACAGTTCACTGATCAAACATTACACAATAGCCCCACATAACATTTCTGACTGAATGTTTATGACAATTGCACTCAAAATAAATGGCTTCATATCAAAACTTGAACCACAGCTGGGAGCCAAATTAGGCTGAAGGACAGCTTGCGAATTATGTATTCTTCCCAATACCCTACTAAAGCTGCCTTTATTGTTTTAATCCACATAATAGTTTCTACTATTATAAATTTATCAAGCAGATTATTATTCATATGCATGTGTGAATAATTATAATTAATTTGCTGAAGGCTCATTTTGCTTCTTCTATTAATTATGATCCTGTGGCTTTAAATAAACCAGTGAGAAGGAAGAAGAAAATCTAAACTAGTGTAATATAGTAAACTAGACCAGTAAAGTGCATAACTCAAATGACATTTCTTGATGGTGTCAGAAGATAAGTTACTGGTATTCTGAACATCAGCACTGAGTTTAAAAATCTAACTGGTGAATCCAATGCAGCATGATTTGCCTTCCTCCCTCTTCCTTACATATCTGATTCTAGTGATAAATCACCAGATCAAAAAAAAGAATATAAGGGCAAAAATATGACAATAAAAGCCACAATCTGGAGTGTAAATTATGATTCCCAAGGAATTTAATTAAACTTTTCAATTAAAAGAAGAAGGATTTTCCCTTCCAATTAGATAAACAACTCTATCTCCCAACCCCAAAACAACACATGCCAAATTATTAGAAGTCCATTCTGCCTAAATGAAATACAATGATGTACTGGTAGAAGCATGAATAACTTACACATTTGCACTATCACTTTCCTGCTTGCTTTCTTGGAAACATAAAACTATCAACTAAAGTAATTGTGGTGGGCAAACCCCAATGTATCCTAAAGAAACAGCAGGGAAGATCTTATAATTTATTGAAGACACTTTTGAGAGTGGATAGACTTTGATCATAAAAAAGAGTTTCCAAAAAATTCCTAACACTTTTCAGGGAAAAAGAAAGTGAGGGCTGTTTGGGGATATTAAACAACACAATTTATCTGAACAATAATAGTCTCTCCCATTTCTGAACAGGAACCTCAGGAGAGAACATAACATTATAGCCCGAAGCCATGCCTAAGCCACACTTTTAGTGGCTGTTTGACTTGAAACTTCCCTTATAAAAATGTTTCCCTGCATTAGATATCATATATAAATGACACATGTTCTAAGATCCTCAGAAAGCTCTATGAATCCTCGTTGATCTTTTTCTCTTTTTCTCTCTCTTTTTTGTATCTATATCATCATAACTGGTTCCAGAATTTCTGGAAATTCTTTCCAATACTATGAACCAATATTTTTTATCCCTATTACTGCCATTGCCTCAGAGTAATTATTATTATCCCTTTGCACTATCAAAAGTGTCTTGGTTTAGAAAATAAAATAAGTGGCAACCTGTAATGGTTTGAGTTTGATTTAATTATGAATTCCAAAAATACAGATTAGATTAAGTTTGTAAACTAATCTGTTCATCTGGGCATGATTAAGTTATGGTAGGGTGTTAACTGCCACGTCAGTGAGACTTTAAGCCCCACCCCTCGGTGGGCGTGGTCTCAAGTATAAAAGGCTAGACAAGAGGCAGAGAGCAAGCAGATTGAGG
>PVKH010041856.1:0-10901 GCA_004027955.1 Chaetophractus vellerosus
C
The DNA here is from genome assembly GCA_004027955.1 of Chaetophractus vellerosus. Classification (NCBI taxonomy): domain Eukaryota; kingdom Metazoa; phylum Chordata; class Mammalia; order Cingulata; family Chlamyphoridae; genus Chaetophractus; species Chaetophractus vellerosus. The sequence goes on from PVKH010041856.1 coordinate 2, forward strand.
CCCCCCATACCAAGACCCACCAGTTTTAACCTTTTACAACACGTGTCATTTCTCTTTCTCTTTCCTTCCTTCCTCCTTCCTTCCCTCCCTCCCTCCCTTCCCTCTCTCTCTCTCTTTCACCTATCATTCATCCATCTATCTGTCTATCTATCCATCTATCTATCTAATCTGCCTATCTTCCTATCTATTTATTTAATGTTTTGTCTGAACATTTGAGAGCAGGTTGCATACATCATATTCGTTGAACACATAATACTTCCATGTACATTTCCTATGAACAAGAATATTTACTTATGTAGTTACCTTAAGTACAGTTATCGAATTCAAGAAATTTAATGTTAATATAATGCTTACAGTCTAATTCCAATTTTTTTCTTATATCTCAGTGTAGCCATTTGATATAATTATGAATTCCAAAAATCAATATTGAATCATGCTTGTAAACTGATCTGTTCATCTGGGCATGATTGGGTTATGATTAGGGCGTTGACTGGGCCGCATCAGTAGGGTGTTGAGCCCCACCCACCCCTCAGTGGGTGTGGTCTCAAGTATAAAAGGCAACGCCAAAGACAGAGGGAGCAGATTTGAGAAGCTGATTTTTGAGAAGCAATTCTGATGCTGGAGAGGACGCCTCAGGAGGAGAGAAGTGAGCTGTTCACCTGATAGTTTACAGCTGACCTTGTGGAGCAAGCGGAGGAGCTAAGCCCAGAGAGAAACACAGCCCCTGGAAGAGGAACCCACAAAGCCTAAACCCTGGCAAACGTCGGCAGCTGTGTTGCTCCAACATGTGACAATGGACTTTGGTGAGGGAAAAAACTTCTGCTTTGTGGCCTGGTAACTGTAAGCTTCTACCCCAAATAAATACCCTTTATAAAAACCAACCAATTCCTGGTATACTGCAAAGGCACCCCTTTGGCTGACTAATACACTCAGTAATGTCCTTTTGAGCTTTTACTCCTCCCTTCTCAGATCCCATTTAGTATCATGCATTGCATTTAATTGTCATTATCTCTTTAATTTTGCTTTTTTATTGTGAAAACATATGTATAACATAAATATTCCCACCCAACCCCTCCCAAGCATATCATTCAATGGGATTAATCATATTCACATTGTTGCAGTACCCTCACAAACGCCATTCATTACTAGAACTTTCCCTTTACCCCAAACAGACATTTTTAAATTACACACATTTTTAAATTAATACCCCATTGCCCCTGCCCCTGACCCCTGTAACCTATGTACTCTACTTTCTGTCTCTGTGAGTTTGCATATTTTCTGATATTTTCTTTGTGGTTATAATAGGGTTTAAATTTAACATCCTAAATCTTTAACAATCTTGTTTAGTATGATACCAAATTAACAACATCAATATCAAACATAAACTATGTTCCTATATGCCATCGTCCCCCAACCTTTATGTAGTTCTTGTCACAAATTACAAGTGTATACATTATGAGTCCAAAAACATTAGTTTATTATTACAGTTTATGCATTTGCCTTTTAGATCCTGTAGGGAAAAAAGTAGAGTTACAAATTGAAAATTCAGTCTTTAACAGAGATCTTTATTTCTTCGTGTGGCTTCAGTCAATTGTCTAATGTCCTTTCCTTGCAATCTGCAGAACACCCGTTAGCATCTCTTGTAGGGCTGGAATAGTGGTAACAAGCTCCTTCAGCTTTTATTTATCTGGGAATGTGTTAATCTCACACTCATTTTTGAAAGACAGTTTCGCTGGATACAGACTTCTTGGTTGACAGATTTTGCTTAAATCACTTCAAATATGTCATCTCACTGCTTCCTTGCCTCCATGGTTTCCGATGGTTTCACTTGCTTCTGACTTGCAGCTTTCAGAATTATCTCTGCCTTTGGCATTCAACAGTTTGATTATAATCATGGTACAGTACAGGTCTATTTTGGTTTTTCCTGTTTGCTGTTTGTTGAGTGTCTTTCATTAAATTTGAGAAGTTTTTAGCCATTTTTCTTTGAATATTCTCTCTGCCCCCTTTCTTTATTTCTTCTGCTTCTGGGTTTTCCACAATGTGTATATTGTTACACTTGACGGTATCCCACAGGTTCCTAAGGCTCTGTTCACTTTCCTTTATTTGTTTTTCTCTCTCTTCTTTTTCTTTTTAGAGAAGTTGTGGGTTTACAGAACAATCATGCATAAAATACAGGATTCCCATACACCACCCCACCACCAATATCTTGCATTGGTGTGGAATATTAGTTACAATTGATGATAGCAAATTTTTATAATTATATTATTAATTAAAGCCCATGGTTTAACTTTGGCTTCACTGTGTAGTAGTTCCATGGATTTTTCAAAAAAAATTTTATTCTGTTACCATATATACAATCTAATGTTTCCCCTTTTAATTATATTCATATATATATATCTATCCCCCGCCCCCCACGCTTGCTGTCTGTGTCCATTCGCTGGGTGATTTTCTGTGTCTGTTTCTTGCCTTCTCTTCTCATTTTTCTCCTCCAGGCTTCATCGGGATTTGATCCTAGGGACCTCCGAAGTGGGAGAGTCACCCTGTCACTTGCACCACCTCAGTTCCTGGTTTCTGATGCGTCCCACCTTGACTCTCCCCTGAGTCTTTCTTTTGTTGCATCATCATCTTGCTGTGTGGTTCGCTGTGTGGGCCCGGCTCACCTTTTTACCTGGAAGCCCCAGGGATCGAACCTGGGTCCTCCCATGTGGTAGATGGATGCCCAATCACTTGAGTCACATCCGCTTCCCCAGACACATATTTCGGTGCTGTTAATTGTATTTACATTGTTATGCTACCATCACTACCATCCATTACCAAAACATCTCCATCATTCCAAAGCAGGAACTTTGTACATGGTGAGCCTTAACTTCCCATTCCCTATCTCCACCCCATTCCCTGGTAACCTATATTCTAGATTCTTACTCTATGGGTTTGCTTATTCTAATTGTTTCAAATCAGTGATATCATACAATATTTATTCTTTTGTGTCTGGCTTATTTCACTTAACATGATGTCTTCAAGTTTCATCCATGTTGCTGCATGTATCAGGACTTCATTCCTTTTTATGACTGAATAATATTCCACTGTGTATATATACCACATTTTATTTATCCATTCATTGGTTGATGGACCCTTGGGTTGCTTCCTTCTTTTGGCAATTGTGAATAATGTTGCTGTGAACATTGGTGTGCAAAAATCCATTCAAGTCTCTGCTTTCACTTCCTTTGGGTATATACCTAATAGTGGGATTGCCAGGTCATATGGTTGTTCTATACTTAGCTTTCTGAGGAACTGCCAAACTGTCTTCCATACCATCTGAACAATTTTACATTGCTATCAGAAACGAATGAGCGTTCCTATTTCTCCGTATCCTCTCCAACGTTTGTTATTTTCCATTTTTTAAATAGCAGCCATTCTAATGGGTGTGAAATAGTATCTTATTGTAGTGTTGATTTGCATTTCCCTGATGGTCAATGATGTTGATCATCTTTTTATGTGCTTTCTGGCCCCTTGTATATATCCTTTGGAGAGATGTCTGTTCAAGTCTTTTGCCCATTTTTAAATTAGGTTGTTTGTCTTTTTGCTGCTAAGTTGAAGGGTTTCTTTTTTTCTAACATTTTATTGAAGTGCATCATTCATACATGAACATACATTAAAAAATAAGTGTATAGCAAAAGTTATGGACTTACAAAAACAAACATGCATATCATCATACAGGACTCCCATACATCACCCCACCACCAACACCTTTCATTGTTATGAAACATTTGTTCCAAATTATGAAAAAGCATTGTCAAAATGTCACTGCTAACTATAGCCCATAGCTTACATTTGGTGTATTTTTCCTCCAACACACCTGATTAATATGTATAATTATAAATATATAATAACCCTGTGTTATATATTTTTTATAGTTCATGAGAGAATGTTCTCATATTTCTTCTGTTAACCACAGTTGAAGGATTTCTTTATATATGTTTGTTTTAGTCAGGGTTCTCTCGGGAAACAGAATCAACAGGAGATATCTGTTAAAAATATAAGATTTTATGAGTCTCTCACGTGATCGCGGGGATACACAAGTCCAGGTTCTGCAGGCAGGCTGCAAGCCAGGGGCTCGGATGAAAGACCGATGAAGGGACCTTGATGAGTTTCTGGGAGAAGTTGGCTGTCAAATGACGAGCTGGGAAATTCTCTCTGAATGTTGAAATCAGTTCCCTTTTATGGCAGTCAACTGAATGGATAAAAGTGTCATCAATTCTTGATCCAATTTCTCTGGTTGCTACAGATGTAATCAGCCATCCATGCAGTAAACTCACTCGTGATCGAAGTCCATAAATGCTCTTGTATTACAATTAGCCCAGTGCTTGCTGGACCTAATACCTGGACACAATTACCTGACCGAGTTGACACATTAGCCTAACCATCACAATGCTGGATATTAATCCATTATTGGATATGTGGTTTCCAAATATTTTCTCCCATTATGTAGGTTGCTGTTTTACTTTCATGATAAAGTCCTTTGAGGAACAAAAGTTCTTTATTTTGATGATGTCTCATTTATCTATTTTATTCTTTTGCCACTTGTGCTTTGGGTATAAATTCTAAGAAATCTTTGCCTAACACAAGGTCCTGGAGATGCTTCCTTATGCTTTCTTCTAGGAGTTTGATAGTTCTAGTTCTTATATTTAAGTCTTTGATACATTTTGAATTGATTTTTGTATATGGTGTGAGGTGGGGGTCCCCCTCATTCTTCTTCTTCCTTTTTTTTTCAAATGGAGATACAGTTTTCCCAGCACCATTTGTTGAAAAGACTATTCCTTCCCATTTGAATGGTGTTTGCCACTTTGTTGAAAAATCATTTGGCTATAAATGTGTGTTGATTTCTGCACTCTCAATTCTATTCTGTTGGTCTATATGTTTGTCCTTGTGCCAGCACCATGCTGTTTTAATTACTGTAGTTTTGTAGTAAGTTTTAAGGTTGGGAAGTTTGAGTCATCCAGCTTCATTCATCTTTTTCCAGATGGCTTTAGTTATTCAGGGTCCCTTACCTTCCATATAAATTTGATGATTGGCTTTTCCATTTTGCAAAGAAGGTTGTTGGAATTTTTACTGGGATTTCATTGACTCTATAAATTGCTTTGGGTAGTATTGACATCTTAATGATATTTAGTCTTCTGATCCATGAGTACAGAATAACCTTCCATTTATTTAGGTTTTCTTTGATTTCTTTTAGCAATGTTTTGTTGTTTTCTGTGTACAAGTCCTTTACATCCTTGGCTAGATTTAGTCCTAGATATTTGATTCACTTTTCTTTCTGCTCCTAAGACTGGATGATTTCAATTGTTCTATTTTCAAATTCACTGATTCTTTCTTCTGCCGGCTCCCATCTGCTGTTGAGCACCTCTAGGAAATTTTTTTATCTCTGTTACTATGCTCTTCACCTCTGTTTGCTTCCTTTTCATAATTTCCATCTTTCTATTGATATTCTCTGTGTTCATCTTTCATTTTCCTATTTTCCTTTAGTTCTTTAGCCATGCTTCCTGTTGGCATATTTTGGACCATTTTTAAAAAGTCTTTGCCTGGAATGTCCCAGGTCTGATCCTTCACATTGATGGTTTCTAATGCTTTAATTTTCTTCTTTGCCTGGGTCATCACTTCCTGTTTCTTTGTATGTTTTGTGGAAACCTGGATATTTTAATATCTTAGTTTGTTATCACTGGGATTTAGACTCTGAGGCATCTGTTCCTTAAGCTTGTATCCAGGTAGTGTATGACAGACTCTTCCTGAAAGCCAGGAGAAGAGGAGGAGGAGGAGGAGGAGGAGAAGAAGAAGAAGAAGAAGAAGAAGAAGAAGAAGAGGAAGAGGAAGAGGAAGAGGAAGAGGAAGAGGAAGAGGAAGAGAAGGAAAAAAGAAAACACTTTTCCCAGTGTTTGCAGATGACCTGTGCAAGAGCTCTCCTTCAGGGCGTGTCCATATAATCAGTTTAGAGAATAACTCCAGGCCAAAGCATAGGAGTGTCCCAATCCTTTCTTCTCATGGCTCTTGTCTTAAGCATGTGCATGTAGCCCTGGAAATTTCCACATTTACAAAGATACAAATTCCCCCTCTTCCTTAGGAAAGAGTTTCCTCATGCTCGGGCTACTACATTGTGTGTCCTACAGCCAGCAATCCCTTGCCCTAGGCAGCTCGACTTGACTACTCTCTCATAGCATTCTGTAGGAGAACTCACTGAGTTGCTTTCTACATGCAGGGCAAGTTCTGGGATGGCAAGTCCTTTAGGCCAGCACCAGACAGATTGGGCCAGACATATAAGCTCCAGTATGGGCATGAGATTTATTTGCTTCTTCCGGAACCAGGACCAGGGATCCGCACTAGGACAAGAGACCAACTCAGTGATGAGCCCATGAGAGGATGGGGGAGGGTCCCACCAGTGCACCACAAAAGTCTACCGCTTTTAAATGTCGTTTCTCTTCATTCAGCAAATGCCCATTACTGCATCCTTTACCTGTTTTCTGAAGTTTCTGCCAGTTTTTGCTGGTTGTTCACAGCTTCTGTGGGTGGATGGAGCCCTGAAGCTTCTCACTCTGCCATCTTGATTGGAGTAAAATGCTTGTAGAGGTTTTTGATACCTTTATAGGGCCCAACAAACTTTTCTTCAAATGATGAGGTTAGTGACTTTTGTTAAATCGTTTATACTCTAAGAACCTGTAAAATATAGATAATCACAGATATCTCTTGGAAGTGTTGGGATATCATATATGTGTCTCAAATAAATCTGGGCCTTCTTCCTCCCATTCTGTCTAACTAGGTTGTCATACTCAAAGGAAACAGAAATCTACTCCAAAATACCTTGAAAAGCAATATATGTCTGTACAAAACTCTCTTCAAAGATGACAAATGGCAGTAATCCATTATGATACCATTTGATCAAGCCATGGATTTGAGAGCCAGGCTGCATAAATTCAATTCCTGTCTCTCCACTTAATTGTTGTCTGTCCTTGGCAGATTCCTGAGGTCATCTCTATGCCTCATTCTCTTCATCTGTAAAATGGAGGTAATGGTATCTACTTCACAAAACTATTGTTAGGATTAGACATATTAATAAATATAAAGAACAGCATCTGGGACATAGTAAAGTGCTAGAAAGTATTTACCATGATACTTCCTATTTGTTCTTACACCTCCTTGGAGTATAACTTTCCTCTCCAGGCAGGAAATGTGAGTTACAAAGCAGGTCTGCAAGCTTGTTGACACTTCGTGGCTTAGGAGACTTCTGAAGCTCCCTGCTTCAGTTTCCCTTCATTATCTGTCCCCTGTCCTTCAGCTCCACAGTACCATACACAGCTAGAGCTCCATCTGAAGCTTACACAATTTGTGAGACCTTCTTTAAGAAAAATAATTTTTAAAGTATAAATACGATTTAGGCACAAAAGTGAATATTTATTCAGAATTCAAAATCCTAGAGCCTTAGAAATCCAGGGCCTTTCCTCTGCAACCTCTTTAGGTAATCTGCTAGAAATGCTTCCTAATGGCAACCTGGCTTTTCTTTTCCACTTAGAACATGGTACAGCTGCCTGCAACAGCCAGCATTCACAGGGGCCATGCAAGTGACGTTCCCCGAAGCCCAAACTTGATTAGCTTCCTGGGAAATCCACCTCTGAACATAGATCATAGGATTATGGAATGGGATTGGAGGGTGACTTCAGATTACCTAGCCTTCCATTTTTTTCTTTTACAAATAAGAGAATGAACCCAGAAAGGTAAAGTCATTTTCCACTGTCCCACAGTTTTTATCATTAGGAAGAAGAACCCAGGTCTCTTGCTTTCCAGTCTGGTTCTGGCTTCTAAATTACTTTGTCTGATATGGGGCAGCAGGTCAGAACCATGAGCTTAGAGTCAAAAGATTTGAGTTAAAAATCCCCAACCTTCATAGCAGCACTATTCACGTAGCCCAAAGGCAGAAACAACCCAAATGTACATAAGTGGTTGAGTGGATTATCAAAATGTGGTATATAAACACATTGGAATATTATTTGGCTGTAAAAAGTAATAAACTACTGCCTACAACATGGACGAACCTGAAAACATTATGCTAAGTGAAAGAAGTCAGACACAAAAGGCCACATATTGCATGATTCCATTTATATGAAATATCCCACATAGGCAAATTCAAATAAAGAAATGAGTGGTTGCCAGGGGCTGAGGGAGGAATGGGGGATGACTGTGGAACAGTGATGAAAATATTTTGGAACTCGATAGTGGTGATGGTCACACAACACTGTGAATGTACTAAATGCTACTGAAATGTACACATAAAATAATTTAAATGATAAATTGTATGTTATTTGTATTTTATCACAATAAAAATAAAAATCTCTGGTCTGCATCTTTTTTTTAAAAAAGACTTATTTTTATTTATTTATATATCCCCCCCCCTTGCTGCTTGTTCTCGCTGTGTTCATTTGCTTTGCATTCTTCTGTGTCTGCTTGTCTCCCCCTGCTGCGGCATCCCGCCGAGTCAGCTCACTGCGCAGCTGCCTGCCTGCTCGCGGCGGCTTGCCTTCTCAAGGAGGCCCTGGGAACTGAACCCAGGGCCTCCCATGTGGTAAACCAGAGCCCTACCAATTGAGCCACAGTTGGTTCCCTGGTCTGCATCTTCATAGCAGTGAGATTTTAGGCAAGTCACTTCGTTTCTCTGAATCTTATTTCTCCATCTTAAAATGGAGAGTTTCCTACTTGCCTCATTGGATTTCTTGTGTGCATTGAGTGAAATAACTTGTTTGAAAAGGTATAAAACATGGAAGGTGCTTAATAAACATTAATTGTTGCATCATCTCTAATGCTATTCCTTGGACTATGCCTTTTACAGGAGTGTGTGCATTTGGAGCAAGGGAATATGATATTAACTGATATAACTAAAGTTTCGCAAATTATTTTTTGCAAGCCTAAGTGAAAAAGAATCACACATCCTTATATGACTTTTGCAATTTGAATAGTCCGGGTGCCAGGTTCCCAGGGTAAAAGATGACTATAAAATTAGCTCTAGCCATCTAGGAAAATAAAGTACAATTCATATAGTCTCCATTCTGCTTATGATTTTTTCATGGCTTGCTTTATGCATTTAAAAATATGAATTCCAACCAATATTTTAAATATGGGGTATTGATTCCATTTCCTGTTTTACTTCATGACAGAAGAGATTTCATGCTGGTCATATACACATTCAAGCAGAAAGCCATTTCGCTTTTTCCATTTGTTTTCATTACTTTTTTCTATATTTGTTCTTTGACACTGTTTGTATTGAAGGCAGGGTTTGCCTTCTTTTCACTGTCTCTCCATGGTAACAGATAGATTGCAGCGCTGCACACAAAAATGCAGAATTATGACCTCCCTGGCAGATCAGGCAGAAAGAAATGTGTACAATGAAACCAGTAATGGAAACTTGGGGGTAGTTAATGAATAAGCCAAATTTTTATTTTTCAGATGGAATATAAATCACGATTCCTTTCACATCTTCTCTTTTCTCCTTAGGAAAGACCCCTGATAGGCACGCAATAAATATTTGTAGAAGGAAGGACTGATTGACTATCACCATTTCTTTTTCTAAGCACTCACCAGTCATCTGATTAATAATATATTTGAGAAGTCATAACTATAATTACTATAGTTTATTGAATGCTTTCCATCTACCGTGCACTGTACCAAATGCTTTACATATGAGTCCATCACATTCTCACCACAGTGCTATGAAGTGGTCATTTTCGTCTCCTGTTTGTAAATGAACAACCTGAGGCTCAGAGAGGTTAAGTGACATTCTCAAGGTCATGGCTTACAGCTAGTAAGTGGGGGAACTGAGATTTGATGGCAAAGCTTGGGCTCTCAACCTCTCTGCTGATATGCCAACCCAGAATTTTACAGGGGGGTCGTCATCCCTATAGATCTATTATTTCTACAAACTACCACCCCCACTTCTATGTTAAAAGGAGACACGTTTGTTCATCTCTAATGTGTTCCCGTGCTTACTTGGAAGTTTCTGACAGTGGCTCTGCATCACAACCCCAATCTTCTTCAGTATTCATATGAAGTAGCTACAGGCCCTCTTTTTTATTATTATTATTAAATAATGTTTGCTATGGTCCTTCCAGTATTAAGTCCAAGCTCCTTTCTGAAGATTACTCTCTTTGATGGTTCATTCTCCTTAGAAGTACTTATAAAGTACTGACATGAGCATATGCTTTGGGCTCATGGAGTTGAATTCTGTGTGACTTTGGTTAGGTTGTTTAGTCTCCTGAGCCTCAGTTTTCCTCATCTGTAAAACGGGAATGCAGTACCGTGCTATCAATTTCCTGATATTCTTGTGTGCTCAGAAAATGTTACTTTCCTCTCTGTTTCCCTCTTGTACAGAAAATAAGAGATTAAGCTCATCCTTCAATCTCATCTTCAGTATCAGCTGAATGTAAAGCCTCCCCCGACCACTTGATCTAAATAGAACCCCTCTTATTCTTATTATTATCTGTCATTGTACACAGTTTGTTTCCTCGATAGTGCTCACCTGCAATTTGTATATTTGTGTCATGTATTATCTTTCTCCTCTCCTGGACCAAGCTTCATGTTTTATTTCCCACTGTATATTGACCACCTAGCACAGTGACTAGCATATAGTGTTTGCCTAATAAATACTTGTTGAATAGATTTTAAAAGTTGAATGAATGAATGAATGATTGTTCTCATCTTTCCTCCAGTTCCTTATCAAAATCTACACAGGACCAGGCTTAGAACTTAGGCATCATCTTTGATCTGCTCTCACTAATCTCTCTGAAATCTTCTTGATTTTTTTCTCCACATTCTGTCTCAGATCTGCTCTTTCTCTTCTGGTTCTGTAGCCTCTATGAAGTCAAGA
>PVKH010041857.1:0-10865 GCA_004027955.1 Chaetophractus vellerosus
CTTAGAACAGCGCGGGGGCATTGCTCGCTAATATTACTCTCTCTCAGTCTAAGCGTGAACCACCACTTCAAGGATGGGCAGGACGTGAGCAGAAGAGTAGGAATGGGCTTTACGGCAGGGTGACAGAATTATAGTGAATTGTTTTCGAGAAAAGCTCCTCAAGCTACTTTTGTTTAGTTGGCAACTACCAAGCACGGACAGGAGGCGGCAATTCTGGAAACCTGATCCCACCCATCCGCAGCCTAGGTCCGCAGCTTCTCGGCTCCCCCGAGATTCCACAGCCGGTCCCCAGAGGGCGCTGCCGCCCAGTCGCCGCGGCCCCGGTCCGGCGCGCGCTCCCGTCGCCCGCCCCGCGCGTGCGCGCCCCCCAGGTGAGGAGGCGGCGGCCTGGGCTCCGGCGGGGCGGGCTCCTCAGTGGGCCCGGCGGGGCGGAGTCGGAGAGGCCGGGGCGGGGCCGGAGCCGAGACTAGGGCCAGGGGCGGGACCAGCCGCCGCCGTCTTCGTCTCGGTGTCCCGTCCCCCACAGCGCCCGGCAGCCGCCGCGGGAGAAGCGGAAACTGCCGGGTGTGCCCGGTTTGGAGCCGCGCCGGCCGGGAGCGCGCCGACGAGCTGCACCGCGGCCTCTGTCCCGCCAGGACCCGCCGAACGGCGCGCGGCGCCCCCGCCCCGGCAGCAGCCCCGCGGCCCGGCCCCGCCCCGGCCCCGCCCGAGCTCGCCGCGGACCCCCGGGTCGGCCCCCGCGGCCCGAGCGCGCCCACCTGAGCCCGTCCACCGGCGCCATGGCGGAGCAGGAGAGCCTAGAGTTCGGCAAGGCGGACTTCGTGCTGATGGACACCGTCTCCATGCCCGAGTTCATGGCCAACCTCAAGCTCAGGTGAGGGCGGAGCGCCGCGAGTAGTGGCGCGAGGCTGCGCTCTCCCGAGAGGGGGCGCCCCTGGGGTGTGGTCTAATTGGGGGTGACAGGGGTGCAGCCTTTGCCCGAGAGGGGGCGCCCCTAGAGTGTGGTCTGCTTAGAGGTGTCAGGGGGTCCGCTGAGCTCCAGGGCTGCGCTTTCTGAGAAGGGTGACCCTGGGGTGCTGTCCGGGTCGGGAGCGTAAGGGGCGTGCCGAACCCGAGCCAGCGCTTAGGGCAGCGCGCCCGCCTGCTGTGCCGCAGGTAAGTGATGTGGGCGGGGCGGGTGACCTAATGGAAACAAAAGTAAGGGAAAATAGAAACTTTAGGGAGAGTCGTGGCGGCCGCGAAGGCCCTGGGAAGACGAGGTTGTTGCGGAGAGAGGCTAACGTCTCAACTCGGTTTCACACTTGCTTCTTTTCTTTCTCCCTCTCCTTTTTTTCCTGGCGTGGTTCCATCAAGTCATTGAGGATGCTCCGGAGTGATCCCTGAGCTGTCTGTTCTGGGACACTGGCTATTTTTTGTTACTCTCTAAACGTAATTAGACACATTTCCAGACATTGAAGAGACTGCTACTCTTGGCAGTGCCAAGATAAACTGTCTGAATTTGACAAGGCGTTCATGTTTTCAGTTTTTTCAAGGAGTTGTGTTACTGACATCCTTGAAAATGTAGTCACAACTTAGTGCCCCAAAATGGTCTTCCAAGAAGAATTTGTTTTAGAAAGTCTTCCACATGGATTTATTTCACTCTTGATAAAGTTATATGTAAGCAGAGCTTAAAGTAGCTTGCAAAAAAAAGCCAAAAGCTCCGGAAAACACACACATATCAGAACTCAGTTTATACGATTTATAGCTTATAAAGTGAAAATCATAATCTAGGTTTGGGTGCTTAACTGACCCTACCTCTGACCTCTGTTAATGTTAATTTAGGAATTTAAAAACTGGTTTAATCTTTGAAATTGCAAATCCCATGGAACCTTTATCTGCTCCTGGGCATGCTTCTTTATGCCCCAGAATGCCAGGCAGGGGCACAGACCTGAGTTCTATACGTATACCTGCCCATCACAAACTAACCGGCCTTGAACTGGTCAGTGGGACCAGATTTCCTAATTTGTGAAATGAGGATTTCCAAGATTCTTTTCAGTGTTCATATTCTATGATTTTGTTTTCTCAGTGCAGGCCATTTCAAACTTGTGTGGTATCTATCTGGATAGAATGTTGCAAATTTAAGTAGTGTAATCAGATTTTTACATACTCGGCTTTATGATAGGATGTTGCATTACTGGCCAAAGTAACCAATACTCACTACTATAGTGGTTAAGAGTCAGACTGTAGAGATTCAAATTCTAGTTCTGCCACTTTCTAGCTGTGTTCCTTGGGCAAATTTCTTAACTTCTGTGCCTTAGTCTTACCTGTAAAACTGGGGTTGTGAGAGTGAAATGAGTTAATATATGTAGCTTGTGAAGATTAGCACCTGGCAAATACATCTTAGTGATTATTACACTGTTGAAGTAGTTTAACCAAGTGAACATAAAGCAAATAAAGGGGCTAAATTAAGTAGCAATTTCACAGATGTAGGCTGTTATAAATTATTTAAGAACCTCATCCCTACCTCCAGGAAAGAAGTTGTGTGCTTCGAGAATTGTCTTTATAATTTATGTTTATTCTTTATTAGAGAAGCTGTGGGTTTACAGAACAATCATATAATATAGTCACTCTTAACTTATAATTATTTCAGTTTACCAGACATTAAGTACTTACTGTGTACAAGACACTATAGTAATAGTTGACTATGGAGTCATTAATTGTAGCCTCCATCTGTCACCTCCAGTAAATGTATAGCTTCAGCAGAACTTTGCAGATTTATCAGAATTTGAAATTGAAGGGTTGGAAGCTACCTGGATTACTTTAGTTATGTAGGACTGCTCCTCTGCAATGGAATTAAATCTCAAGATGGAATTTAAGAAGAGGAATAACAAAAACAAAAACAAAATCTCATGTGACTTTAAAAAGTAAATTTGGAGGGTGGGGAGGGAACACTTGGATTTTTAATTTTTTTTATTTTTAGGCTTTTGCATACCATTGATTGCAAAGTCTTTAAGTGTGAGCTTTGAATCTTAAGAATGATTATTTAATATGAGCCTAACAATTCCTATATGCACAGAAGAGAACTTTCCAATTTAGTTCTACTCTGTTCAAGGTCCTCTAGGAGGCCAAAAAACAAACAAATGGAAAAAAAAACAAGCTTTCAAAGATCTATAAGATGTGCTCCTTCTTACTCCTTACCTCTCAAGAGGTGGCATATCAATGAAAACAGGGAGAAAGGTGAAATTTTTAAATTTAAATATTAGTTCAAAAAAACAACAGAAGAGAGAGGTCTTCTAGAGCTTAGTTGATTATTTGCCAAGTTAATTGTACAAACTAATTGTTCTGGAAGTTCAGAGGAGGGATTCCCTAGGGTTGGCTCAGAAGCACCACGTAGAGGAGGAGATGAGGAGTTGAGCTGAGTGGCAAAGCATAGGTAGGATTTCTTTAGGTAGACTTGTGGGTGGAGAACATTCCAGGTGCATAAAGTGGCATGAGCAGAGGGGTGGAGGCCTGAAAGCTGACTCTGGGGATCTGTGAATTAAGTTGTCTGGAGGGGGAGTTGGTGTTGGGGGTGTGTGGGAGGAATCACCAGCTCTCAGTAGCACCCTTGGCTAATGCCCAGGTCTCTTGGTCTGCCTTTACACCCAGCCTCCAGTGAGTCAAGATCCTGAACGTTCAGATGTGTGTATGTAGTTGTATGTATCTTTTCTGTGTATATACTCCATGGCTCTGAGAATTGGCCGCATTGCTCATTGTACAGCTCAGTGATTGTTTTACTTAATATGTCGGAGGGATTTGTTTCCTGTATTCATCAACACAGTCCCAGCAAAGGGTAGCACTCTTACCCTCCTCTCCAGCTCTAAATCCTGACCCAGACAGAAAACAATCCTCCCTCTGATCTTTGAATTTCATGAAATCTGGATGTCTCTCAGGGCTTAGCTATATGAGCTCCTGGGCTCATGCCGATGTGACCCCTGCACATTCATTTCACTTTGCAGAGAGTGATCAGAAACCCACTGCTGCAGATCCAGGAGCTATTTTGTGGTATGGAAGTGCTTTCATATCCTCAAACATTGGCCAGGTGTATATATGTGAAATTTAGTGTTTTGCATCTATTACTGGATGTGAAATTTCCATGTGTGCCTGATTATTCCTGCCCTCCCCATTCTGGAATGTCCTGTCCTCTGCTTTGCACCTGGCTGTTCTGCAAGACCTGCTTCCTTCATTTATGATCTGTAACATACCATTACGCACTTACGGCTGCAGTCGCTTCAGGGGTCTATGAACTTAATTATCATTTTCCTGACAGTAGCAACTAACATAATGCTGGCACCAGAGTACATTTCATTTGTGACAACAGTTTTTTTTCTTGAGAGATAAAAAGGGAATGTGTCAGGTGATTTTTTTTCCTGAAATTTTTGTGACAGTATCTGTTTAAAATTATATTATTTTGCTACCATTCTGGCCTTCTTTCCCCCTTTTGGAGCTGAAGCTTGATTTTCCACATCTGGCACAGCTGCTGTAACTTCCCCCTATGGTTATTTTTAAATATTGATGTAGATGTGGGTCTGGATGAGGCAGGATTAAAGGGGTATTTCTTGACCCTACATCGGAAACTGCTAGTGTCTTGAGGGCTGCCTCCTTTCCTTCCCAGAAGTTCTCTTGCTGCAGGAGATTTATGTACTTATTTCTGTTTCCTTTTTGGTGGAGGTGGTGGTAAGTGCCACTTTCTACCTTTCCAGGGTCTGTGCCCACGAGTAGGATTCCTGCACAAGCATTGCCTGTCTTCACTGTCAGGTGTGGTTCCTGTCAACAACCACGTGAAGCCCCGACCGCAGCAACCTTACCATATTCTGCTTTCTTCATAGCTGCTTCCTTTTGGGACTTGGAGCCCTCTGGTTCTTCTTCTCCTTGCTTGGGCCATTCCTGTACCTGAGTTCTTCCAGCATTAACATCAGCCTTGCACCCTTGCTCTCCTTACGTGGAACATCTGTTCCTCCCAGTGCTCCTGGCTCCTTGCTCAGCCATCGGGGTGAACCGAAGCCAGGCTGCGGCTCTGGGCTCGGGAGTGGGCTCCAGCCCAGGACCCTGAGAGACAGGCTTGTCATTTCAGAGGACAGTGAAATACACCATAGGGTTCTAGAGGTCCAGCTTCCTAGCTTTATCTGTTGCTGTTGGTTCTTGTTTTGAGAATAAAGCATCTGCTCAGCCTGGTAACCTGGTTCTTTGGAAATTTAATTTTTCCTCCCGTCTTTTCTTCCTGGTTTTTCTTTTCCATAAAAATAGCCATATGAAGCACTGCTTGCCAAAGCTACATGCACTTCTAACCTAACACAACCTATCTTTTATACCTTTGCCTGGAGTAGGGTTTCTCAGCCTTGGCACTATTGAAATTTTGGGCTGGATAGTCCTTTGTTGGGAGGAAAGGGACTGTCCTATGCAATTTAGCAGCATCCCTGGCTTCTGCCCACCAGGTGCCAGTATTTCCTCCCTTCCAGTTGTGGCAACCAAAAATATCTCCAGACATTGCCAAATGTCCCCTGGGGGCAAAATTATCCCCATGGAGCACCACTGGCCTAGGATGTTCTCATTCCCTGGAATGTCATCCTCCTTCCACATCTCTGCCCTCATTCTCTGCTGTCACTCTTACTCATCCTTCAAAACCAGTTCTGAGAAGTCTATCCCAATCTTCCAATATAGGATTAATTACACCCTCACCTCTACTCCTAGGATGTGTGGACATTGGTCATAACTACTGGAGAATTTATCATGTTATATTGTTATCTGAATGCCTCCTCCCCACCAAACTGTGAGATCCTTAAACACAGCCTGTCCAGGTTTTGTGGGGGCTCTGAAGCTCATTACAGTTGTATGTGTGTGTGGGGGGGTGGGGCATCTTTAAGAAAAAGAATATAAATTGTGAATGCAAATTAGAGGACTTTGGAAGGGAATGGTGCAAGTAAGTGAAGCTAATCTACTCCTGGTCCTTAATTTAAAGGAATTCTTACTTTCAAAAAGTATGAAATCTCAAAATATTGTACTTTTTAAAAATACAACTTAACTGTGAGTGTGTGTGTGTGTGTGGTAGAGGAAGCGGGGGAGTGAGCTGTAGAATTAGTGAAGGTAGTGAACAGGCACGCACTCGCCACACCACCTCTGTACTATTTCTCTGCGGCTCTTTAGTCATTTGGAAAATTTGAGGGGACAAAGTGTCCTCCTTGCTTGCCAGGGGGAAAACCTTAGATATCCTGGGTGGTCTTCAAGCAAGTGTAAATCTGTGATTGGTTAAAAGCAGAAGTAACTCTAAGTTAGATTTATAGCAGAGGTGAATGGCATGCGAAATCTTTTTGGCTTCTGTATGAAATTCTTTGGCAATCTTTTTTGGAGGCCTTTGGAAAAGGACAGTTTGCTCTGTGCCTGTTTTTCACATTGGCTTCATATTGGGACAAAAAAATGGGAATTTTGGTTTTGGAGCTGCCATTTGGAGTGAATCACCCTGCCTTCTTGTTTCCTTTCCTGCTCCACGACAGAGTTCCAAGACTATTTTTATTCAGGGTCATTTGTTGACCCTGGAGACTTCTGCTGAATTTAGTCCCAAATAGAGCCAAATGTGGGTGGACTCAAGCATTTAGAACTGCTACTGGTTCCTTTCATTGCAGGTTCCAAAGGGACCTGATTGACATTTTACTTAACTTTGACACAAAATGATGAATTTGGTAGAGATAGAAATGTGCTTATTTAATGATCTATGTGCAAATTATCTGCACTGTGAACTATCCTTATATGTAGAGCTATTCACTGATGCCCTTACCTAAGCCAGCTCAGTTCTCCAGGAGTGGCCCTATTTTATGATAACTCTTGGTTGTCATGGCCCAGCCACTACCAGGAACTCTGCCATCAGTATTGGCTTCAATCCCATTGAGTAGATTATCTTTGTTAAGCCTCATTGACATGGCCTATAAAAATATAAACTATATTCATAAATGAGTTTAGAGGGTAACAGCATTTTTAATATATATTATAAGCCTCTCTCTTAAGGTATATTAAATCCCTTGGTTAAATGATGACAGTTTTATTTCTTGTGGGAAGCAGTCTCCATTCATTTCAACTGCTATGTAATTATTGGTTAGATCTCTTGAACAGAACAGTGTTTCCCAAACTTTAGTTTTCAGCATTTATGGGAAGAAGAGATGGGAAATCTTGCTTACAGAAGGGAAGAGTGGCAAGCACTGGCTTTGAGGCTTGGCTGACCTCAAATCTCAGCTTAACTTTTACTCTAACTAGCATGTGATAGGGCAAGTGAATTTCCCTAGCCCCCTTTTGAGGATTACTTGGATGACACATTTTTTTTGTTTCATTTGAGGGGCAAGTATGAAAACAATCCTGAAAGAGTTGGGGTTTCCTAGAATGAAGAGCATTGGAGTTAGACAGACCTGGATCTGAAGCCTGTTTTTCTCCACTTACTGCCACCTGTGTGACCTTAGGCTAGTCACTTGGGCTCTCTGAGCCTCCATTTGTTCATCTGTAAAGATGATGTATGGCTGTGAAGATTAAATTAGAGCACTGCAAAGCACCCAGTGTAGTGCCTTGAAAGGTGGACCTTATGGTACAGTCTCTTCTCAGACCCCTGGACTAGTCCTGTGGACCAAGTACCCTTGCCTATTTCCAGTTCACTTCAAAACTATCAGCTCAACATACACATGCTCATGGTCCCCCCAGGGGTACCACTATTTAATTTCTGAAAACTGTTTTTAATTCTTTGGAAAAGGAAATCTATTCATGTTCATATTAAAACCTTGCAGGGTGTGTGTGTGTGTGTGTGTGTGTGTGTGTGTGTGTGTGTGAAGTGCCAGGGCTGGGATTGAACCTGGGACCTCAAATGTAGGAAGCCGGCGCTCAGCCACTGAGCCACATCAGCTCTCTTGTGGGATATTTTATTCTACCTGCCACCGTTCTCTTCTTCAATGAAGATTGGTGATACTGGTCCTGAAATTTAGGCACTATGGCCAGGAGATAAAACCTCAAATATATAGTCTTTAAAAAAATTCATAACCAATTTCTTTGCTAAACTATGTGCTTTTAATATAATCTCCTGGCTTTAGAGTTAGCAACTACTTGAATTCTTGCTGTGTGCTTAGCACTGTGTTGTGTACTTTGGTGGGAGTTATTTTTTTCTTTTATAAAAAGTCACCCTTTAAAGAGTACCTTAATTGGAAGTAGAAGATACTTTAATAAATGGGTCAATGTAAAGTAGAATCTGACTGTGCAAAAATGAATAGTGTAGACAATCAGTTGTTTTAAGGGATTCTCAGAGAGAAGAAATCGACATACCATATTTACAAAAAGAACTGGACAACAGAATATAATTAAGAGCTGTCTATGTTTTATGTACCAGAGTTTTGAGGGAGTTCTGAAAAACACAGAGAAAGATGGGTTTGGGAGTGGGTAGGAAATGTTCTAGGGAAGTTGAACATGAGTAGACCTTGCTGGAAATAGAGATCATCTCTCACCTGGAGACAGCTCTTCACATGCCCCTGCTGCCTGGTGACCTGCTCCTTCCTGGGCTTCTTTTCTTCTCTCTCCACCGGCTCAGCACGAGTGGGCTGGGCTGGCCATGCTGTTTGCCAGCTTCCACTGTTCAGAAATATTTCCCCTCACATTGTCGGCACGTTCTTCATTCCTGCCTAATGCTGCTCCCAAATCTCCGAATTAGAGCTTGAGTTAGATCGATAAGAATCCTATTTAGAAAGTCAGATACTTCCTAAAGCAGCACAGGCACTAGTGCAGATTCACTCAGCCCAGTTACTTTCTTTCTCATGCCTAGAGAGATCAGTGGGAATGAGGGAATGCAGAGTTTTGCAGCATGTACCTATCCAAGGAGAAGCAGATCTGGGATGGAGAAATGGAGTCTGGTGGGAAGGGATGGGCAGTAGATATATGAGTACAGGTGACTCTTGGGGAGGCAAGTCCTGATGACAGAGAACGGAGGATGCCAGAGAAAAACTTTGCTCAATTTGAAAAAAATTGCCTGTGTCTTATCTTTGGGCCTACAAGAGAAAGAGGAAGATGAATTTTTCCCTTCCTCCTTTATCTTCTGCCCAGTGACAGAACTTCTAAGAGTCAGATCCCAGCCTGCATGATGGACACTGTAGTCATCACGTTGTGGGTTAACGAGACGCTCGTGAGCAAGCCTGTGAGTCTAATCATGTCTCCAACATTTCTTTGTGAAACACTTTTGGAAAGATGATCATTTTTAAGTGAAGGGTTCCAAAAAGTGGCTTGAACTGATGGAGAAGAGAATTGTGAGCATCAGCTGGTTCCTTCTTGATACTCTGCCCACCTTCCAGTTTCTTCTTTGTCCTGGCCTCACCCCTGAAGATGTCCCAATTTATATCCCAGCTGCTCACGTTGGACTAGTTAGTGTTATGACTGAACAGGGACAACCTTCATTTTCCCCACATTTCTGCTCCTTCATGTGCAAGAGAAATAGATTTCATTTTAATGAGATTAGGACGTTACTTCTAGTAAAGTTATTTTGCTTTAATTAAAAAAAAAAAAAGAAAGCAGACGTGGCTCAAGCGATTGGCTCCTCTCTACCATATGGGAGGTCCCAGGTTCAGTTCCCCGGGCCTCCTGGTGAAGGCAAAGCTGGCCTGTGCCACGAAACTGACACAGCAAGATAACGCAACAAAAAAGAGACACAGAGGAAAGACAATGAGAGATATAACAAACCAGGGAGCTGAGGTGGCTCAAGCAGATTGGGTGCCTCTCTCCCACGTCAGAGGTCCCAGGGTCGATTCCTGGTGCCGCCTGGAGAGAAGACAAGTAGACACAGAAGAACGCGCAGCAAACGGACACAGAGAGCAGACGGCGAGCGCAGGCGGTGGGGGTGGGGAAAAATTTTTTTTAATCTTAAAAAAAAAAAAAAAGACTGTTATAACTAAACAGAGGCTTTTCCAAGGAAGCTACAGGCCAATTCAGGCATCTAAAAAAATCTGGAATAAATGGAAAAATCTACCAAAGAACAAACAACTTTCCTCTTATTTCTCCTCTCCTACGGTCGTATTACTAAGACTTGAAAAAAAAACAAGTTACCACTTATATACACAAGCTTCACATAAATGACAGAAGCACATGAATCAGTAAAAAAAAAATGGATTCATCCAAAACAATGAAGCAAGCACGAAGAGAAACTCAAACATTTTTTTTGCCTCTGACTACAAAGTCGGCTTTGAATAACTTGTACAATAGCCGAGCATCTGTAGCAGAGTGCTCCCGAAGGGTTCTCTCTCAAGTCGCTTCTTTGTGCTCAATATAAAGTCAAGAAAAAATTTATAGTCCATTAAAAAAGGTCAAACCCCTTTAAAAAATACCTCCTATTTGGATAAAACTTGTCATGTTTCAGTTTGGGCTTTTCTAGACATCTAGGCCATTTTAAGAATGGCCCTTGTTAATGTTGTGTTAGCCTGTTTCTGACATCCTATTTTATATTTCTTGTAATTAAGAAAACCTTTATTTAAATAACTCAAAATAACAAATCTCTGGAGACGTTTAAATGTCAGTAAGTGCATCTATAAGGAATGTTTCATAGCACTCAACCTGTTCTATTATCTGTTTGTGTTTGTGTCCCACCGCTGGTCTCTTAATTCCTGAGGACAGGGTGATGCCAAGTGAAGGTTCATTTCCAGGCATTAAGGACACAGTGGTTTGCCTGAATGGATGAATGAATGAATGAATGCATAGTATTTCTGCATCATTGAGTCCCATCTATCTATCTAATCTGATTCTGTTATTGTAACTCCAGTCTTTGGGAAGATAGGAAAATGAAACCACCATGATTCTTTAAAACAAAACCAAACAAAATGCTTAAATATAGTTGGGTCTTT
>PVKH010041858.1:0-10893 GCA_004027955.1 Chaetophractus vellerosus
AACGAGGCCCATGTCCCCTCCAGTTGGTGTCAGAGGAGGCCTAGTGGAGCGTCTCAATTTCTACCACTGGTGAGCAATAACAAAGCCTCTTCCCACCTTGTCAGTGGCTGCCACGTGAGGAATAGTAACTGGACACCCCCCACTAATGACGGCATCACAGGAGCCTCCGGGGCAGTGAAGACTTGTACATCACTTAGCTGTATCCAGGAGGCACTCTCCTTGCACTACCCACCTCCCTTAGTGTCAACAGAGGCCAAGCGGAGAAACTAATTTCCACTACTACGTGGCAGTAATGAGGCAGTACAACCTCTTCACCCACGGAAAAGTGTCAGAGGAGGTCTACAACACACAAGATTAAATGAGACCCAGAGTTTCATCATTCAACACCCAGAACGTCAAGGCTTTATTTAAAATCACTCATCATACCAAGAACTAAGAAGACCTCAAACTGAATGAGAATGAAAAGTCAATAGATGACAATATGGTGGTAACCAAAGTGCTAGAATCTTAAACAGTCGTCATAAAAATGCTTCAAGAAGCATTTATGAATAGTCATATGAAGTAGATGAAAAATAAAGTCTCAACAAAGAAATAAAAACTCACAGTAAAGAAATAGGAGATACAAAGAGCAATTTGAAATGTTAAAACTAAATTAAACAATAAAAGAAATAAAAGAAACTCAAAATATGGGCTCAATAGCAGAAAGAAGGTGGTACAGGAAAAATTAGTGAACTCAAAGATGGAATAATAGGAATGACCCAATGGGAACAAGAGGGAGGACATAAACTGAAAAATAAAAATTAACAGAACCCCAGGGACTTCAGGACTAAAACTGAAGATCCATCCTTCTTGTCAGTGGAGGCCCAGCGGAAGAGGAGACTCAGGATTGGGCTGAAATGTATTCAAGTAATTAGTGGCTTAAAATTTCACAAATTAGGTACCTGCAAAGTAAAAAAAAATGGAAGAAACCCATGCCAAAATGCATCGTAGCCAAACTTCAGAAGACTAAAGACAAAGAAAATCCTTGTAAACAGCCAGAGAAACATGCTCCCTTACTTGTCGATTTGAATAACAGCATATTTCTCATTAGGAAGAGGTCAGGAGGAAGCAGACAATATTTTTCAAGGCTGAAAGAAAAGATAAAGGAAAACTAAGAGAATTTGTCACCATCAGACCTAACCCAAGTGAATGGCTGAAGGAAATTCTCTAAACAGAAAGGAAACGATAAAAGAAGAAGCCTCCGGACGTCAGGAAGGAGAAAAAAGCACACTGTAAGGGCAAAATTATAAGTAAAGGCCACAGACTGTACTGTCATCTTGAGTTTTCTAAAATATGTTTAATGCTTGAAGCAAAAACCATAACACTACCTAATAGCTTTGATTTATGTAGAGGAAGTATTTTAGAAAAGTATATTACAGTGGGAGAGGATAAAGGAAGTAAAGGGAGATTAGGTTTCTATATTTCATGTGAACTGGTAAAATGCCTACTTGTATAAGTTAGGTATATAATGTAATACATAAACAACTGCTCAAAAAAAACTATACAAAGAGATACATTTAAAAACTCTATTGATACATGAAAATGAGGTTCTAAAAGCATGACCCACAAAAATACAGGGAAAAGAAGGCAGATAATTTTTTAAAAAGCAGAAAAAACAGACAACACAAAAAAAGTATCACTCATGCCATAACAGATCAACAGTTACCCTGAATTGGTCAAAATCCACTAATTAAGATCAGAGATGGGCAGTGTGGGTTTTAAAATGATCCACTTCTATGTTGTCTACAAGGAAATTACTTCCTATAGATTGATATACACAGGTTGAAAGTAAGAAAATGTAAATACATAAAGCGATGGCACTGTACACCTATCAGTACAGCTAAAGAAAAAGGTGACAGCACCGATTATTGACAAAGATGCAGAGAAACTGGGTCACGCGCACATTACTTTAGGAAACATAAAGAAATAGTACAGTTACTCCGGAAATAGTTTGGCAGTTTCTTAAAAAATATCACATACACTTTCCATACAATCCAACAATTGCCTTCTTTGGGATGTACCCCAGAGAACGGAAAACCTATATTCTCACAAAACCCTATACCTAATTGTTCACAGCTGTTTTGTTTGTAATAACCAAAAACTGGAAACAACCAAAGTGTCCATCAATAGAGGATGCCTAAACAAATTGAGGTACAGCCATGCCATGGAATACTACTTAGCAATGAAAAGGAACGGATTATTGATATACACATCAACTTATGTGGATCTCAAAGGCATTATGCTGAGTGAAAAAAAAACAATCTATAAGTCACATACAGTATGAGTCTATTTATGTAACATTTTTCTGCTTTGGTAGGACTGTATTTCACTTTTACTGTTAAATGATTAGCATCTAAATTAAAATTTCTAAGACTTATTATAACAATAAAAAAAACTATATAACAAAAACTGATATCTGCGTATGTAAAGGCCATGTTTAATCAATATGTGATGCGAATTTGACAATTTAAATCGTGAACCCCTTTAAAGGTTGATTTAAAATTCAAGCTTATACTGATATAGACATGGGGAGATGGGCCAGGTAAGGCCCTACTCAAGCATAAAACTCAAGATGGTAACCTAAATTTAAAAAAATAGCAGTGGATCGTTAAATGTTACTATAGATTTGGTACATTTTGTATATTATCAAGTGAAAAACAAGGCACGAATCCATATATACCAATTAAAATACGTACATCTACATAATTGTATATTATGGATATGTACACATACGGAGGCACACACGCATACATGTATTCTGAGAGAACCTATAGAAAAATAACCTACGAATTTTTTCTTTATCTTTCCTAAGGTCTTCTAGTTTATTTTAGTGAACATGCATGACTTTTGAAATTAAAAAAAAAGTAAAGTAAGAATATCAATCTAATCTTTTCTTATTAAAAAATTATGCTGGACATTTACCATTGTGAATACATTATAACACTTTGTCAACTTTTGTTCTGTTCATTTTCCACAAAATGTGCAAATACGTAAATAATGATAGAGAGAGAATAGGCAGTAAATGATTAGCTTTTTTCTACATGCTTAGTATGGGCAAAGAAGAGTTTCATATTTCCCACTATATTTTCAGTCTGGGGCAAAAGTTTTTAAGTTCATGCTAAAATTATTGGTACTAATTTATGTAATTATTTCTCAATAATGGAGGATTAGGTTGTTGCTATAATTAAGAACATATTTTTGGAATTTATCTGTTGGAAATTTAATTGATGATCAATTCTTCCATATATTTACTCAGATGAAGTTATTAAAAAATAAGGAAATTAATATGTCCTTTCTAAGAACTTAAGAATTATACAGTTGAAAGAAATCATAGGCATTCATCTTCCTCATTTAAAACAGAAGCACAGGGGCCGGCTGTAGCCCAGTGGATAGGGCACCGGTTCACCACATGGGAGGCCCTGGGTTCAGTTCCCGGGGACCTCTCTGAGCGGGCAGACCGCCTGAGAAGGCAAAGCCGCTGTGGGTAGGGCAGAGCTGCCGTGGGAAGGGCAAAAACTGCCATGGGCAGGGCAAGCTGCCTGCGAACGGAGCATAGCTGCCTGGGAACGGAGCAAAAAGCCGCCCGGGAATGGAAGCAGACCTGCCTACAAGCGGAGCAAGCCGCCTGCGCGGTGAGCTGACCCGGCGCGTTGCTACAGTGGGGGGAGACAAAGCAGACATAGAAGAACACACAAAAAAATGAACACACAGCAAGAGCAAGCAGAAAGGGGAGGGCTATGTAACAACAACAACAAAAAACAAAAACAAAAAAACAAAACAGAATCACAATCTCATCATCTCAAAGTCCATTTTTATTTCTGCAAAGAAATTCTGTAATTTTGAAGCTGTGCTGTCTTTTACCATCTCTTGAGGTTCTGGAATCAGAAAAATGTTCTTTATACTTTAGCTTTTTTTTTTTTCTGAATAAATAGCATTTCAGGCAAATAGTTTGTTTTCTTCTTTCTGCATATTCTTTTTTATTGTAGGTCCCAGAACAGCCTGCTTTGTCTTGAATATATGTTTTTTCAACTGTTAGTCCAATAGTACATTAGAAATAAAAATTCTTATGACATTTTAAAATATTAGTTCTAAATTAAGTATGTTTCTAGTTATATAACATGCAAAACAAATAAAACAAAAACAAGGTAGAGAAGGAGTTTTGACACTAAAATGGGAATACTAGAAATGTATGTTCATTCTGAAGTCAAAGCAAAATTATCAAGTACTTTAATGAAGAAAGCACAGCTACTATGGTTGATTCAGTGTTTCAATTTATGCACCACACAGCCTTTTTTAAAAATTAGGAAATATTCAGCTACAAATAATAGAAAATTTATCAAAAATATATAATCAAATTAATGATAAATATTTTGGGGCATTGGAATTGAGTGATTTAATTTTCTTCTTTTTGCTTATTCACATTTCAGCATATTCTAAACATGCCAAACTATCTCCCCAAACATTATGAATTTACAGCATGATAAGTAGATAAGATAAATATTATTAAAATGTCTAGCATAGAAAAATAGTGTTATGAACTGGCACTGAGTGAACTGTTGGATATGGAGAGACAAAGGATGTGTGAGGGGATTTGAGTATTTGTGGATGTGGCAATTAGAAGATATTCTTGGACTAGCTCAGAATGAGCAGAGCTTTTGAAACGGGGAATAAGTAACATGGCTGAGTGGTAAAAGAGAAGAATTTGGAAGAAAAGGCGAGAACAAATTTTAGAGGTTCATAAAATCTTGGATTAGGCACTATGTGATTTAATTTTTATATGTTCTTGGCGTAAGATTTAGGTAAGGATTAAATAGGTGCAATGGGTGTTTAAAGTAAGGCTGTGATGTAATTCATGAGTGAGAACAGGAACGCATAACTTTGTTTTATTTTTTTCACATTCAGATTACCAGGACTTGCTGGAAAAGTTAAGTTGAAAGTGACAGCTGCATTTTCTATATTCTTTCTATCAATGGCATTAATTTACTTTTTATGTATACATTGCTCTATTCTATTAAGCCAATGTAATTTAAACATTAATTCTTTTAAAAGTATATATATATGTATGACTTCTCTGATTAATTTTGAATTTTTGACAGGGCATTTTTTCCGTGTATGAATATTTACTATTTTCATTCTTATTCTTGCATAATAATTATTTTTATAGGTATGTTCATATGGAATTTCATCAATGCTAGTATCTCAAGTGGGACATTCATTAAGATGCTCCTTTATCCAAGATTTTAATTTCTTGGTTTGAAATCAACTACTCTGCCTACATTAAATCTATTAGCATGTTGTGGTTTGATATTTATATTTCACATTTCACAACAGAACTAATCCATCATAAAAACTTTCTGGTGCTAAAACTACACTCACATTAAACCATAGTTATCTCCTGCTATGAAATATGCGTAAGATGACAAAGGATAAGCTAATGGAAACATTAATGTGCATGTTAATCTAATATACATGTATATGTCAGCCTGTACACTTATCCCGAGGGCTGAATTTTCCTGGTTCCCTCTATGCATTTAAATTTACTTAGGTTTTCCCTCAACATTTTAATTGGTGGCATCTTCTCCTTTAAGTCCCTATAATTCTCATCTCTGCTTTCTGGTTTTCTATGTTACATCTTTTTTTATAGGTGCCCACCCTAGACAGCCTAGGAAGCAAGCTACCAGGAACTTCTTTGGAAATACAGAATTTGCTGAAAAGTTACAAGAATGTTCAATGACGTCCATACCAGAAGAAACTCAGGACTTACTATTAATGTGGGCACCAGCAAATATCTGTGCTCTTCATAAACAAAGACATACTAATTCTTGCTTCAAACTCTATCTTCACGATCTTAACATTTGTAATTATCGCACTGTCCATCATCCCTTAGCCGCACGAAAAATTTATCCTCAACGTCTCATGTAATATAAGAAAGTCAACAGTCTATTTAATTTGATCCTTCAGAAGCTGTCAGCTTAATTCTATTTGTGACTGTCAAAAAATTATTAAGATGGTTACTTTGTGTAAATTTTGTCAATTTTCTGAGGCCACTTGAACTGTGTTATCTAAAAATGGTGCTCCTCTCACAGCTTTGTGCTGGTTATTTGAGAGTTTTGTACAACTTTTCATCTTGATTAAAAAAAAAACTTTTTGCTCTTGAAGTGACCTAAATGTTGAATGAATAGAATTTTAATTCATGTTAAACATCAGAAATAGTTTAACATATTTCAACTGATAAAATATTATGTTTTCCCCTAAGATTAGAATTTATTTAAAAATCATGTCGTGCCATACATTTTCCAAGGCACTTCCAAAGATTTCAATTGATATGAATTATAACTTAAATGTTGTAAACTATTTCTAATGACATGCATATGCAGATATTAATAGGCAAATGTTGACTTTTCTTTTGGCATATTAAAGTAGAGAGAAGAGAATAATGTTAAAGAAAACAGAACATTAAGTGTCTCCAGAAATATAATTAGTCATTGATTCATTCTTCATGCTAGTTTTCCAAACTCAGAACTCCCCAAATATCTTTTAATTCACTGTAGTTGAAATTCTTTAGATATTCCTAAACTATTCTCAGCATTCCAGTCATTGTCCATTTTAGTAGAGATTGGAATCAGACTTTTTACCATGACCATCAAAGGTTTGCAACAGCAGGGCATAATTATCAGTGTTTATTTTTCTTTTCCTTTCTGGGTTTTATACCGAATATGGTTACTTTTAAAATTAGGATGATACCTGTGAGATGCTTAGAATAGTATGTGGTATGGAATAAACATTCACAAATGCAATCTACTCAGGCACATTGATACGATTTGGCTCAGCAACTCTGGGGCACGGAGTTGCACTGAGTCTGGCAGTGCAGTGCTTTCCCACCATTTTCACACCACAACACACACACACACACAAACACAACTGATACTATTTGTATGGTGCCCTGTGGTAAAGTGGAGGAGATTTGGAGCCCCAAAGTTACTTGCAGGTTTGGGCAACTGACTAAGGGACCTAGTCAGGTCCCCTAACCTCATCCAGGTGCTTTGAGGACTGAGGCAAACACCAGTCGGGACGCTCTGCGGTAATAGTACGCTGACAGCCAAGTCACTCAGCCCTCAACCTTTTGGGAGGACAGTCAACTACAAGTTATAAGACCCTCATGCAACGGGAATTCCAGGGTGGGTAGTGCAGGACGTGCCTGGCCCCACAACACAGGTCCATTCCCACCTTCCCCACGGTTCCCACCACTTCTCATCGCTCCCACACCTGCACCCTGGTCCAAGCCACCATATCTGCTGAATCATCTCCCTGCATCTGCCCTTGTTTCCCTATTGTCCATAAAACTCACAGCATCCTGGGTGGTCATTTAAAAATTAAGTCAGATCATGTGTCCAAACCAATCTATCACACTAAGAGAAAAGCCAAAAGTTGAAAAAGTCCAAAGGACTACAGGATCAGCAGCTCTCTGGCCCTCTTGCTTCTGCCGCGTGAACCCTCCTGCCTGGAAATCACCCTGCCCGCTCCCTCACTTGTCCAGGTCGTTGCCCAGATGTCCCTGTCTCAGTAGGTGACACTGAATCTACACAATCTTGGCACTTTCATCCCCCCTCCCCTACTTTACTTTTATGTATATTTATGGTCTACTTAACCTACCAGAGAGCAAGCTTCACCTGGGCGGGAATTTTCGTTTCCTACGGCTGAAAATGGAATGTCGGGCGCAAGGTAGGAGCGCCCTAATACTGTGTTGAATAAAAGAATGAATGGATCACGATATTCTCTTGCACCAAACACTTCAAAACTCCGTTCAAGGTAATTGAGTTGGATGAGGTTGCCAGTGAGGAAGTAAAAGGTAAGAATGAAAAGAGTCCAAGGAATGAACAGATGCAGGGACAGGTAAAGAAAGGGTAGCCAGTACATCCAAAGAATTTTCATAGGTGAAGCAGAAAGGAGGTGCCTCACAGACAAAGGGAGGTGGGACTATAAAGAAAGCAATGCTCAGCTAATGCTAACTTTCCACAAATTCAGCAGAAAAATGGGTAAAAAGTGAGAATTGCTTTGGAAATTGGAAAATTATCTTTTTGAGAGGAGTGCCATTAAAAATAAGAAAGGATGCCTCTGGAAACTAAACAAGTTTAAAAAGCATAGCCTTGGAAATACACAAAATGATCTAGTAACAAAGCTTTCCAACTATAAAGCCAGGAGACCTGACTTCTACTAATCAGTTATGTGAAACTATGCAATGCATTTAATTTTTTTCTCATTTGTAATAGGAAGACTATGATATATATTTTATTAGCATGTTTTTCTCCAAGAGTGTATCAAATGACAAGCTTGAACATATCTTGAGAAATTAAATAAATAAAATGACACATAATGAAGTGGCAGAATGTAGATTGTCAGACTTTGTTGACACAGCCAATACCTCACTCCCAAGAACAAAGGAGCAAGTATACCTCCCATATTTGTGCCAAACTTTTGGAGCTACTGATACCCTCTAGCACTCTGGAGAAAATTGGAAGGAAAACTCCAAGTCCAGACTCACCTTCTGACTCTTATAAAAATACACTATATAAAGTTGTTGCTGGTTCAGTTTCCCCTAGAGATGTTTTCAAAAAGTAAACAGTGTTATCTTAAATATGTTATGCTGTTTTCGAACTTCTCCAGGTAAACTTGACTGCTGTCAGACTGTCCAAGAGGGTGTTATTATGCTCCTTTTTAAAAAGCTAGATTTCTTTTTCTTTTCTTTAATGAACCATTACTGTGATTTGATAAATGTATGCAATTTATAACTTAATGCAAATGTAAACTCTACAATTCCTTTATTACCATAGACTTTTATGAAATAAATAGAAATCACTGACAAATATTAAAAACCACAAGTGTGTGAAAGCAGAACATCGCACATTAAATTATTAATGACACAAAGCTGAGAGAGTGAACACTTTCTCTGTGGTTTGGGAGATAAAGAAATGTTGGTTTGATGATAACATAAAATTCAGACACGATACCATTTTGGTGTTTAATAAACTAAAGTGACGATCAGCCAATCTGTTATTACAGATTTTGGGAGTCAAGCCTGCTCTTTTTTGTCTATTGTCAGCAATCTACATCTTAACAGGAGTTCATAAATCTATCGAACCATCAACAAATATTTACTGTAATTATTTTCTGTGTATTTAGAACTCTTAAAGACATTTTGTAAGACATATTACTACTGGGCTGGAAAAACAAACATCATCTACAAATAAACTTGATCTTTTATGATAATTTGATTCCCAAAATAGGCACACAATTAAATAAACTGTAGTTGTAGCTGTTACAATAACATTGAGCCATTACTGATGGCTCTGAGCTGATCCTTGATGATATATAGGATTAGAATAGACTAGAGAGAAAGCATTCCAGGATGGGAATAATATATAAAAAAGCTAATTAAGGAAATGATTTATGTGAGAGGACATTTAGGACATTGATTCAATGAGAATTGCAGATGTCAGTTTGCAAGTCTTTTCCCAGTATTGTCTCCCTCTTGCAATATTTCCTGCATTCTGAAATCTACTGACATGGCTTTTAATGCCTACGGCAACAGATACAAATAATAGTTATCTAGCAGCAGACCCTAACTATTTGGTTTCCTCCCCTGTTACTCCCCATGTTCTATACTACCTCCAGTGGGACTGAGATCTGTCAGACTGTTCATACTGAGATGTGTGGCCCTATGAACTGAAGTCACTACAATTGCTGCAATTGGGTAGATAAAAATAACCAGTGCTGGGCCCTTATTGGTTCAGTGTGGAACATTCCAGCAGGGGAATATCCATGTTTGGGAAGGACAACTCACAATCAAGGAAGGATGCAAATGTGATTTAGGAAAAGGTGTAATACATCTATGACTAGATAACAGCATACGTGATGAGATATCAGCATGTGTACGTATGCATGTATATCATCAAAATGCTCAATAAATTGGACTTTTACACCCAAAGCAGAAAAGAGACAAGTATAGGATTGAGAGGATGCAATTGACTGCCATTACAGAATGGAAGACTTGTGGTAAAAATTAAGTCTGCTCTTAGTTTATCTAGGAATACCGTGTCCCAAATATCTAACAAGAATATCAATCCTCTTTGGTAGATTGAATTACTTGCCTGGACAAAAGAAATGCCCTCAATCTTAATCCACAGCTCTGTGGGTGTGAACTCATTTATGAAAAAGGCACTTTGAAGGCCTATTAACAGTTAAGGTACCTACCCAATTGTGAATCGGATCTTCCAAAATCACAATAGGATTTAGGTGTGGCCGTACTGAATCAGGTAGTCCTTAATCCATTTTATTGGAGGCCTTATAAAGAGAAGGCCATCAAGACAAGCCCAAGGACACCAAGGATTTCACCATGTGATGGGAGGCAAAGAAGTGAGCCAACTAGCCCCAAGGATTGTGGCAAGCCGGCACCAGATCGCTACAGACTTTGGGGAGAAAGCATGGCCTGCCGATGACACCCTGATTTGGGACTTCTGGTCTCTGATACTGTGAGCCAATGAATTCTTGTTGTTTAAGCCAATCCACTGTGGTACTTGTCATTGCAGCCTGGCAAACTAAGACACCCCCCTAAGTTGCATCATGAAAAAGAAGGCTGCCCCAAGCTTATATCACAGGACAAAGAGGTCCAGGTAATCAAATGTGGGGACTGAAAGAAAGAAGGACCCCCGGGGAAAATGAATAGGTGAAGAAGAATCGATTTCAGGGACTGTGATGCGTTTGTAGAAAGGTGTCCGTCCATGATAACAGCATATGTGCAAGAAGAGATGTTCAGCTGCCTGAAATAATTTTGGGACTAAATCATCGAGCTGAAAC
>PVKH010041859.1:0-10892 GCA_004027955.1 Chaetophractus vellerosus
ATATGTAATAAATAAAAAATAAATCTTTTAAAAAAAAAATCTAAGTGCAAAAGCCAAATCTAGAAAGCTTCTTAAAGAAAACATAGGAGGATGTCTTCATGGCTTTTGTTAGGCAAAGCCAGGATACAAAAAGCACAAATCAAAAATGTGCTTTCCTTCCCTGGAATACATACATTGCCACTAAACCTTGACTGTCCCATGGCAATAAATGGACAAAAATAAACCCTAAAGCAGGGGCTCTTAGCGTTTTTTGCTCCACAGACCCCTTTGCCAGTCAGGTGAAATGAATACTACTGTAATTTATTTATTGCATACATTCATAAGTGAAGGAAATGCTAGATTTCAGTTAGAGGCCAGAGGAAGTAAAGATAATAAATTGATTTTTTTCAATTCATGCTTATGGACCCCCTGAAATCTTTCCACAGACAGGGGTCTGTGGATCCCTGGTTAAGAACCCCTCCCTAAAGCCTGAAGGGACAAGAAGTCATCATGGAACGCAGACTGTGACAAATGAATCTAACTGTATTAAAAATACATGACACGCTGGATGCAGCTCAGCAGTTGAGCACCTGCTTCCTGTGTACGAGGTCCTGGGTTCAATCCCCGGTACCTCCTTAGGGGAAAAAAATGACACACCAAAGCGGAGGGGGAAAGGATCTGATGGAAACAACCCTTTGAGAAATGGTGTTTTGACTAGAAACTGTAAGGCTACAGATAAAAGAAAATGTGCATGACCACTGCAGCCTGGCCGGTATGTGATTCTCACGGGGGCGTGCGTGAGCAACTCTGACAGTCTACACGTACTCTGAGACTGAGCAGACAAGTCAACGCACGGCGGACGGCGGGAGCTGGTCTCTCTGTTGGAGTAGGCAGTGATAGATAAGCCAGGAGGGAAGGCTAAATTGAGCCAGGGATAGCAGTATGCATGCAGTTTTAGCTTTCCACAAATAGACTTGGTTTCACTCCTGAGTGTTTTCCAAGAGAAATGAAAACGTGCCCACCAAACGCACAAGGATGTCAGAGCGTCTTTATGTGAACACTGGGAACCAAGTGCCATCCATGAGACCAGGGGGTCTTACCCTGTTTTGTTCCACGGACCCTTACTAAATCCACACTATACTGTGTATTATTTTATAAATATATCACACTCGCACCAACACGTCCCCATAAGAATGTTTTTTTGCTTTTTTTCCCTTCCCCCCGCCCCTCGCTTGCTGTCTATGTCCATTCGCTGGGTGATCTTCTGTGTCTGTTTCTTGCCTTCTCTTCTCATTTTTCTCCTCCAGGCTTCATCAGGATTCGATCCCAGGGACCTCCGATGTGGGACAGAGGCGCCCTGTCACTTGCGCCACTTCAGTTCCTGGTTTCTGGCGTGTCTCTTGTTGCGTCATCATCTTGCTGTGTGGTTTGCTGCGCGGGCCCGGCTCGTCTTTTACCAGGAGGCCCCAGGGATTGAACCCAGGTCCTCCCATATGGTAGACAGAAGCCCAATCACTTGAGCCACATCCACTTCCCAGAATAATGTTTTTTTTTTATTTCAATTCAAGCTCATGGACCTCTTCTTGAGAACCCCTGTAGTGTGGCCCCACGAGCTGCTGACACAGGCCACCCGAGGGGTCTCCGGACAGCACAAGGCATCTGCGCTGGCTTCACTTCCACAAGGTCAGGCAGCACTAACACATGGCAGCAGGAAGCAGAGGAGCACCTGCTTCTGGTGGGGTCTGTGGGCTGGAACGGCTTGCAGGGGACCTTCTGGGATGACAAATTATCTGTATCATGAGAGGCGTGTGGGTTACACAGGTATGTGCATTTGTGAAAACTGACTGAACTTACACTTAAAATCTCTACGTAAATTACACCTCAATAATTAAATAAGTGTAACCCATTTTCTATTCTGAATCTTATTGAAGCCAAAAAGCTAAATGAGTGGGTAAAAAAATTCTATAAGGCAATAGAAACCTGATGAGAATTTATACTTTAAATCGTATTATATGCTCTTTCATAACTCCTACTCTTCCTGGGAATTGGTTTCAATGAAGAAATAATGCTCTCAGTGTGCGGTGATTTAAATAGGTAATGAAGCAAGGTAACCAGCGCCTGTTGTAGTTCTGGTCAGGCCACAAAGGCTCGCCAGCAGACTCTCCTCACCCTCCTGCCCCGGCCTCCTGGGTTGCTGGGGCTGGAAAGGGTGGGCGGGGGCTGGTCTGCCAGCTTCTGTGTCTCACAGCCAAGTGCTGCTCTTTCTGTTTCTCTCATTCATGTTGGAAGTAGAATTAAAACTCAGTGCACACAGAGTCTCCATTTCATCCTAGCAGCAGTGCCGGGCAAGAGTGAGGCGTGCCGGGAACCCAGGAGCAAGCAATCAACCAGACACACATGGTCTGAGAGAAGCCAAATGCCATCAACTATTTGCCTGGACGTAAATGAAACAATCCCATCTGCTGGGGTGTGAGGCAGACACGGAGAATAAATGCCTTGCACCCTGATCATGGCCGCATGACTCACAGTAGCCAAAAGGTGGAGGCAGCCCAAGGCCAGGAGACGCGTGGAGAGTCAGTGTGGCACACACACGATGGAGCACTGCTCAGCCATGAAAAGGAGCGACGTGCCAGAACACGCAACGACACGGGTGAGCCTCGAAAGATGTTCCATGAAATAAGCCAAACGCAAAAGGACAACTATTGCACAAACTAGAATCTGCAAATTCAGTCAGAAACTAGAATACAGGTTACTAGGGGAAGGGGTGGCGGTGGGGAAGAGGGAGTTAAAGCTGAAGGCATGTAGAGTTGGTGTCTCGGCTGATGGAAAAGATTTCATAATGGATGGTTGTGATGGTAGAACATTGTGAATGTAACTGTAACACCTCTGAATTGTACAGGTGAAAGTGATTAAAATGGGAGATTTTGTTGTTTATGCTACCGCAACAGAAACTTTTAAAAAACAGAAACAAAACCAAAGAACTGTACAACACAAAGTGCAAACCCTGAAGAAAACTATGGACTTCAGTTGATAATATTGGCTCCTCACCTGTAACAAATCTACCACATTAATGCAAAATGTTAGTAATAGAGAAAACTGTGGGGGTGGGTGGAAAATATGAGCACTGTACATTATTTTTCTGTAAGCTCACAACTGCTCTAAAAACTTTCTAAAATTAAAAAAAAATAATAAACGCGTTGGTTCTCACTGCCCAGCTACTCTGGAAAACCACTCGGGGATGCGGAATTCTCGGTACTTGGGGGCAAGCGGTCGCCTTTCCAATGGCTCACAGGATAAATCAGAGCTAACCTGGAGAGCGACAAGGCGGGGGGCGCGCCTTTGGGGCCGCCTGTGGGCCGGGGGCGCAGGTGCTGCTGGCCCTGCTTTCAGGAAGAACAGCGCAGAGGTCGGGGTGGGGTGCAGGGGAGCAAACACTTCCACGAGCTCCTCAAACGACGTGGCCCTTGGCGGCCCCGGCTGAACGCACCCCCGCGCGGCGGCCCTCAGCCCACCCCCCCTGCCAGGCGCGCGGCCCACGCGGCTGGGCCCGCCCTCCCGGGAGGGGCCCCCACGCCTGCGGCCTCGGGAGGGTCCGGGGCGCGACGCAGCAGCACTACGAGGCCCCCAGGGCTCTTCGGGTCCGCGCCGCCCTCGTCCGACCACCCCCCTCAGCGGCGCCGCGTCCGAGGCCGAGCGGGGCCGCTCGCTCCCGGCCCCCAGGCCCGGCTCGGCCCTCCCGGAGCCCGCCGCCCTGACGCCGGCCTCTAGACCCTCACTCACCCCAGCGCCCTTCGGGCTCCTCTTTCGTACCCCCCGCCCTTCGGGCGGCCGCGCCGCGCCCCCTGGGACTTGTAGTCTCCCCGCCGGCCCAGCCTGCGAGGCCAGGAAGGCGACTCCCAGGTGAAAACTACAACGCCCGGCGGGCCGCGCGACGGCTCGTTCCCGCCAGGCGGGTTCCGGCACCGGAACGAGGCCAGGTCGTGGGAGGCGCGCGCGGGGCTTTCTGGGAGGGGAAGTCTGGGGCCGCTTGGTCGGCGTCTCCAGACCGGGGCTGGGGAAGGAAAGGACTACATTCCCCAGGAGTCCTTGCGAGTCGTCCATCTTTGGCGTTGCTAGGAGCCTGGAAGAAGCCCGCGGGGCTGGTTCCGGGCCGACGTGGGCGCCTGCCCCAGCTAGCTGGGGGGTCCCCCTTGCCGCCGAACTGGCGCTCTAATGAGAGGGAGTCGCGAGTAAACTGGGGCTTTCGGGCCATCTCCACCTTAGCGGTGACTCATACGAAATGCAGACACCAAATCGGCTGGCCAAGGCGACGACATTTATCCATTTAAAAAAAATAGTTTTAGGCGGAGAATATGAACCTCCAGTTTGTGGTTGAGGCAGTTCTGGCTTAGCTGCCTGTTACTTTTATTGTTAGAAGTCAGAAGAGGTGTGACTTGCTTTACATTTAAAATACAATACTGGTTATTTTTCTTGTTTTATTTGGACAGTGATAGTCATGTTTGTTTTATTCTGCTATGTGTTGTTGACCGAATGGTTTATGCAATCTCTGTAATTTCTTTTTTTTTTTTAATATAACTAATTCTTTTTTGTTGTTGTTACATATCCCTCCCCTTTTCTGCTTGCTCGTGCTGTGTGTTCATTTTTTGTGTTCTTCTATGTCTGCTTTGTCTCACCCTGCTGCAGCAACACGCCGAGTCAGCTCACTGTGCAGGCAGCTTGCCCCACTTGTGGGCGGCTCTGCTTCCATTCCCAGGCGGCTCGCCCTGCCTGTGGCGGCTCGCCCTGCCCACTGGGGCTCTTTCCCGCCCACAGCGGCTTTGCCTTCTCAGGCAGTCTGCCCACTCGGAGAGGTCCGTGAGAACCGAACCCGGGGCGCCCATGTGGTGTACTGGCACCCTGTAATTTCTTATGCAGTAAAATTACTATACAAAACTAGTACGAAAAAAATTACAATACGAAGTTTATTATTTGAATGAACAATAAACAAACATCCATTTTAAGGTGAAAATTCTAAATTTCCTGCCCAGGCCATAGGGAGTTGGTCAGGGAAAAGGCCTTTTAAAAAGGTTAAGATCTACAAAAGCGAATTTTCGTAGGAAGCCCTGTGGCCAGACCACATGGGCTTGTACCCAGCTCTGCCATCTTGAGGTCTGGTCTTTCTCACAGGGTGGGGTCAGGGTTGAACAGGACAGGAGGGCCCAGCCCACACCAGGACTGTTCACCAAGGTGCATAGTGGTGTCCCGTCACCCATGTGTGCCCTGGGGGAAGAGTAGCTGTGCCTCGGAGTAGCTAACAGAGGCTGCCCTCTCAGGTGGCCCCTTGGTTGTCCCCTGCCACCCCACCCCCCCATAGGGCAGCAATCAAGAGGGACACTGGTGTGCCCCAGCGGGAAGTCATTGTGACTGAAGAGAAGCTGGACTGGCAGCCAGGCTGCTGTCCATGCCGTGGGGCACAGGAGCAGCCACTCTGGCTTGGGGTTACTTTGCGGCAGTGGCTGTGCCATGAGGCTGAACCGGTGCCCTTGGGCCACACCCTCGACAGGCTCAGGCAGACTTTCTGGTTCTCTGGCCACACTTCTGCTTTGCCAGCCTGGAGAAGCAGGTTGGACAGGTCAGTGTTTTCATGGCCCCTTTCCCACTGAAGCTCTACCCTACAGCCTAGGAGCGCCACCCTGGGACTCAAGGTGCCGGGAGAGGGGGTTGTGAGTACTCCCCAAAGTCAGTCCCATGACCAGTGGGATCTGAGGTGACAGAACTGTCTGGCATTCTGGGCTGGCTTCCCAGTGGGGTGGCACCACGACGGTTGGAATTTCCACACACATGGCCTCGGGCTCCTGCCTCCCAGCCGTGTGCATCCTGCAGGACTCATACCTTTTGGTAAATACTTAAAGGACTTCTCCAAAAGAATCATGTGTATGCTGACGAAAGGGTGTAGCTTCTGCCCGTGTCCCTGGAGGCACCTGAGTGGAGCTGGCTGTGCCACCAAGATCCCCTTTCCGGCCAGGACAAACGGGGATGAGTGCCTGTCCACACCCAGCTCCCGGTGCTCAGACCTGAAGTTCTGCAGTGGCTGCCCCTGTGCCGAAGGCCGGGCGGATGCTGCCTTAGGACTTTCGTCCTAAGTTTTCAATGGAAATAGAGCTCCGGTCTCGGGGTGTAGGTTCAGGAGGGGCTCTCACAGTGGGTCTTCTCTTCTGTAGACAGCCTTTGCCTGAGTTCCTTCAACTAGAGGCAGGGCTTAGACCCCACGGTGCCCCTCGGGATGGGTGTAACTGCTCATGACTTTGGTGTTCCCTGAACTGCTAGCAGGTTTCAGACCGTGGTGTCAGAAACTCTTGAGGGAAGGTGATCTCTCATGGGGCCGTTGTGAGGAGCCCGGGAAACCCGGCACAGCTGAGCAGGGAGGCTGGCCAGCAGCCTCACGGCCCACCGGCCCCGGGATCACCAGCCGGAGCCAAGCACACCGCTGCTGTCTGCCGCTGGCTTGCTCCAGGACCCTGCACCTGCAGCGGGGGGCGTGGAGCTGTTTTCTGCACCCTGGAGCCGAGCCAGTGTTTTCATTTTCTTGGTTATTTTCTGAACACTACTGAATACCACGTCCTACGTTAATACGCAGTCGTGTGTCATTTAGTATTAGCAGGTGACATTTTCTCTCCAGTGCTGGCTGGAATGTTGAATGCCCCAGGGAAACCTGCCGAGTCTTTGCAGAGTCTCTACTTTTACTTCCATGTATGATACAAACCCACACTACATTGTGATTATTTTGTCAATTATCTTTTGTAAGACTTAAATAATAAGCACCATTTTGGCGCTTGCTCTTTGCTCCTCGGTGTAGATCCAGATTTCTGTCCTCTATATTGTATTTCTGCCTGAAGGACTTCCTTTCACATTTCTTGTACCGTGGGTCTGATTGTGATTAATTCTTTCATCTTTTGTATGTCTGAAAAAAAGTGTTTATTCATCTTTATTTTTGAAAGATATTTTTTTCTGGTGTAGAATTCTAGGTGTAAGTTTTCTTTCACTTGCATTTTTCTGAAGAGAAACCTCTGGTCAGCCTTTGTTCCTCTGGATATATACTTTTTATCTGACTTCTTTTAAGACCTTCCCTATTTTTTTAACTTCATTTTGTACATTTAATAATGAAAGATAAAAGAAAATTAAAAACTAAAAAGAAAACACAGTTGAATAAAAACATACATTTCTCAATTAAATGTACTGGATACATATACTTTTTTTTTAATCATAGAATACATTACACAATATATTTGGGTAGTAGTAATATAATCATACAGTATTTGTCCTTTTGTATCTGGCTTGCTTCATTCAACACAATGTCCTCTAGGTTCATCCATTTTGTCATATGCTTTATGACTTCATTTCTTCTTACAGCTGCATAATATTCCATCATGTGAATAGACCACAGTTTGTTTATCCATTCATCTGTTGATGGACACCTGGGTTGTTTCCAACTTTTGGCAATGGTGGATAATATTGCTGTGAACATGGGTATGCAGATGTCTGTTCGTGTCACTGCTCTCAGTTCTTCTGGGTATAGACCCAGTAGTGGTATTGCCGGGTCATGTGGCAAATCTGTATCCAACATCTTTAGGAACTGCCAGACAGTCCTCCACAGTGACTGTACCATTCTGCATTCCCACCAACAGTGAATAAGTGTTCCCATCTCCCCACATCCTCTTCAACACTTGTGGTTCTCTGACTTTTTAATACTGGCCATTTTGATAGGTGTGAAATGATATCTCACTGTAGTTTTGATGTGCATTTCCCTAGTCATTAGTGATGTTGAGCACTTCTTCATGTGTTTTTTTGCCATTTGTATTTCTTCTTTGGACAAATGTC
This sequence comes from Chaetophractus vellerosus, assembly GCA_004027955.1. Taxonomy (NCBI): domain Eukaryota; kingdom Metazoa; phylum Chordata; class Mammalia; order Cingulata; family Chlamyphoridae; genus Chaetophractus; species Chaetophractus vellerosus. Next base: position 7,837 of record PVKH010041859.1, read on the forward strand.
TATTCAAGTCTTTTGCCCATTTTTTCATTGGGTCATTTGTCTTTTCATTGTTGAGTTGTACTATTTCTTTATATATCTTGGATATTAAACCCTTATTGGATATATGATTTCCAAATATTTTCTCCCATTGTGTTGGCTGCCTTTTCACCTTTTTGACAAAGTCCTCTGATGTGAAAAAATGTTTAAATTTGAGGAGATCCCATTTATCTATTTTTTCTTGTTACACATGCTCTGGGTATAAGGTCCAAGAAACCACCACCTACTACAAGGTCTTGAAGATGTTTCCCTACATTTTCTTCTAGTAGTTTTATGGTCCTAACTTTTATATTTAGGTCTTTGATTCATTATGACTTGATTTTTGAATAAGGAGTGAGATAGGGGTCCTCTTTCATTCTTTTTTTATTTTTAAGACACTCTTCAGGGGGCCGGCTGTAGCACAATTGGTAGGGCGCCGGTTTACCACATGGGAGGCCCCGGGGCCTCCTTGAGCGGGCAGACCACCTTGAGAAGAAGGCAAGCCGCCGTGGGCAGGGAAAGCCGCGCGAGCAGGCAGGCTGCCGCGCGTTGAGCTGACTCGGTGGGTCGCCACAGCAGGGGGAAGGCAAACAGACACAGAAGAACGCAAGGATGAGCACAGCAAGAACAAGCAGAAAGGGGGGAGATATATATATATATATACACTCTTCAGTTTATTTTTTTAAGATTTATTTTACTTATTTATCCCCCCCCCTTGCTGCTTGTGCTTGCTGTGTCCATTTGCTGTGCGTTTTTCTGTGTCTGCTTGTGTCCCTTTGTTGGGTCATCTTGCTGTGCCAGCTCACTGCACCGCACGGGAGCTCTTTCACCAGGAGACCCCAGGGATCGAACTTGGGGCCTCACATATGGTAAACGGGAGCCCAACCAATTGAGCCACTGCCGCTTCCCCTCCTTCATTCTTTTGGTTATAGATATCCAGTTCTCCCAGCACCATGTGTTGAAGAGACTGTTTTGTCCCATTAACGTTAACTTGGTAGGTTTGTCAAAAACCAGTTGACCGTAGAGGTGAGGGTTTATTTCTGGATTCTCAATTTTATTCCACTGATCAATGTGTATATCTTTATGCCAGCACCATGCTGTTTTGACGACTGTAGCTTTGTAATAGGTTTCAAGGTCAGGCAGTGAAATTCCTCCCACATTGCTCTTCTTTTTTAGAATGCTTTTGGCTATATGGGTGTACTTTCCCTTCCAAATGAATTTGTTAATTTCCTTTTCTAATTCTGTAAAGTAAGCTGTTGGAATTTTGATTAGTATTGCGTTAAATCTATAAATCAGTTTGGGTAAGATTGACATCTTCACGATATTTATTCTTCCAACCCATGAATACAAAATATCTTTCCATTTGTTTAGGTCTTTTAAAATTTCTTTTAGCATTGTTTTGTAGTTTACTGCATATAGGTCCTGTACTTCTTTGGTTAAATTAATTCCTAGGTATTTGGGTCTTTTTCTTGCTATTGTAAATGGAATTTTCACCCTGATTTCCTCTTCAGATTTTTCAGTTCTAGTGTACAAAAACATTACTGATTTTTGCTTGTTGATCTTGTATCCTGACACTTGCTGAACTCATTTATTAGCTCAAGTAGCTTTTTTTCTGGATACTTCAGAATTTTCTAAATACAGGATCACGTCATCCTGAAACAGTGAGAGTTTTACTATATCTTTTCCTATTTGAATGCCTTTAATTTTTTTTTTCTTGTCTAATTGCTCTAGCTAGAACGTCAAGTACAATATTGAACAACAATGGTGACAGTGGACATCCTTGTCTTGTTCCAATCTTAGAGGGAAAGCTTTCGACCTTTCCCCATTGAGTATGATGTTGGCTGTGGGTTTTTCATAGATGCCTTTTATCAGATTGAGGAATTTTCTTTCTATTCCTATCTTTTAAAGTATTTTTTTTTTATCAAAAATGGATGCTGGGGGCCGGCTCGATAGCCCAGTGGATAGGGCACCGGCATACCACATGGGAGGCCCCGGGTTCGGTTCCCGGGGACCTCTCCTGGTGGACAGACCGCCTTGAGAATGGCAAGCCGCCATGGGCGGGCCAGAGCTGCCGTGAGCAGGGCAAAAAGTTGCCACGGACAGGGCAAAAGCCACCATGGGCAAGGCAGGTCGCCCGCGAATGGAGCGCAGCCAGCCACCCGCGAACTGAAAAGCCAGCCCGTGAATGGAAGCAGAAGCCGCCCACAAGCGGGGAAAGCCGCGCCTGCGCAGTGACCACTCTCGGCGCGTCACCGCAGCAGGGGGGCAGGGGAGATATGTAATAAAAATAAATAAATCTTAAAAAAAAAAAAAAAAAAACGGATGCTGGATTTTATTGAATGCCTTTTCTGCATCAATTGAAATTATCATGCGTTTTTTTTCCCCTTCAATTTGTTAATGTGGTATATTACATGGCTTGATTTTTTGTATGTTGAACCAGCCTTGCATCCCAGGAATAAATCCCACTTTGTCATGATGTATATGTCTTTTGATATGTTGGTGGATTCAATTTGCAAGTATTTTGTTGAGAATTTTTACATCTATGTTCATTAGAGAGATTGGTCTATAATTCTTTTCTTGTAGTATCTTTATCTGACTTTGGTATTAGGGTGACATTGGCTTCATAAAATGTGTTGGGTAATTTTCCCTCCTCTTCAATTTTTTAGAGGAGTTTAAACAGGATTGATATTAATTGTTTTTGAAATGCTTGATAGAATTCACCTGTGAAGCCATCTGGTCCTGGACTTTTCTTTGTTGGGAGATTTTTGATGATGGAGCCAATCTCTTTAAACGTGATTGGTTTGTCAAGTTCTTGTATTTCTTGTAGTGTCCGTGTAGGCTGTTTGTGCATTTCTAGGAATTTGTCCATTTCATCTAGGTTGTCTAGTTTGTTGGCATATAGTTTCTCATAATATCCTCTTGTTTTGGTCAGCCACAGGAGTGCCTTTTGAAATACACCAAAGATTGGTCAGTCTTTATAAAGGGTATTTATTTGGGGTAGAAGCTTACAGTTACCAGGCCACAAAGCATAAATTTCTTCC
>PVKH010041860.1:0-10895 GCA_004027955.1 Chaetophractus vellerosus
AGGCACTTATTAGCCTTCTCAATATTCTCAAATGTTTTTGAGGTTGTGATATGAGCCTAAGAAGGCTACTTCTAGGAATAGGAGTATGCATTCAACAAGTAAGCAAGGATTTAAAGGTGTAAGACAGGCTTGAGGAGTTATTTTAAAATATGAACCACACTTGATTGGCTTGATTAATGTGTTTTTCTTGTACCCACTGTCTCAATTTTTGCTTATTATGTATCTCATCCAACTTGAAATATTGACTGCCTTAAATTATACAGTAATTACTAAATTTTGCCAGTTTTTAACTTCATTCCTGATTTACATGTTCCTTTTTTCTTTCATACTTTTACTGGAAAAACTCTTGTGTCAGAAGTCTCTAGAACACATTCAAAATTTTTCTACTGATTGTTGAAATATCCCCAAACTGTTAGAGCGCTGATTATCCTACCTACCTTTCTCTCTCAACATTTTAGTCTTAAGTTATTTGATCACTACCTAAAATATCAGAGAATCCTTTTGATACTTGACATTTTTTCACTGCTTTCCAGCATTAAATACCAAAATTTAAAAATTTGATGACTCTTTTGGCCAAATTCAGTTTCTTTCACCTCCTTGGTCAGGCTCTTCAGCCCTCTAAATGACTCTTCTTAACTTTTGGGGTCCACCCCTTTTGAAGCTCCTCTCTTATCCTCAAATACGTTACATTTAATGATACGAAGGATAGCAGATAAGTATGTTATATGTTACGGTAGTTCAGAAGTTCAGAGTCACATAGCCTATTTTTCCAGTAAAGCATTAAATAAACAATTTTCGTCTTAATGGAAGAACTTCTGCAACTATTAAGATTATAAATGTGGAAGAATTATTGCCCTGTGATCTCTTTATCATCTTTCATACCTTAAATATGAAAATAAATTTAGGGAGAGTTAATACTGATTTTTTTTTCCCTTGCAGAGTATTTACATGGCAAACTAGAAGAATATGTAAAACAATTTTCTATAGTAAAAATAGTCAGACAAAAAGAAAGAAAAGGGCTGATCACTGCGCGGTTGCTAGGAGCAACGGTAGCAACGGCTGAAACACTCACATTTTTAGATGCTCACTGTAAGTATATACACATAAGCAGAGCTCTATAACTTTCCCTCCCCCCCTCTCATTTAAAAGGTAAAGAAACCCCTTCTTTAAATGAGGAATTGCACTTTCTTTAGCATCATCTTCACCTACTGGTTGTAGCAGTGACAGCCCAGCAGATAACACCTCTGCATATGAACTTACTTTCACTTAAACAGAGTTTTTCCTCATTTGTGTTAAGGTGCCTCACCTTTAGTGTTCTCCAGTGACCAGCTTCCACTGTGAGTTATCTTTGCCTTTTTTTTTTTTCAGATAGTCATTTTGTTAAAAAAAAAATTAATTTAGAATTATTCTAATTCTTAGACCTTAAAATTCATGAAAGTTTTCTTTGTTTAAGTGTAATCAAATCTACCATTAAACTTTGGCCCCACTCCTGATATTTTGATTTATATATATATTTTTTCAAAGCTCTGTGGACTTCCTCTTATGCCAGTTAGGGATGCTCCCTCCCAGCTTCTCCTGCTGTCTGCGTGAACTTTGCCTGTTTTTGTTTGTTTTTAATGCTGTTGGATGTATATATTTTGGTATCCCAAAGTATTTTCAGTGTTAATCTTTTAAAATAAACTATTTAGAAAGTTTTGTTAGGATCAAGGTACATGTCAAATACTAGTAAAACATTACTTAGTCCTTTGAGCTATTAGTTTAGTGGGTTTTACTATTTGTATGAATGTTTACCTTTCATTTGGCCAAGCCTTAGGAGATTATGTTTAACCCAACAGCTGGTTTTGAGCATACACTAATGTTACAGCAGTCTTTTGGATCACATCAAGTACTGTCTTAAGAGCAGGCATTTAAAAAGTAAAAATCTCAAGGTAATTCAAGAGATGTGTTTCAAAACGGACATATGTGCCTGGACAGATTTTTTTTTTTTTTTTAAGATTTATTTTATTTTTATTACATATCTCCCCTCCCCCCCGCTGCGGCGATGCGCCGAGACTGGTCACTGCGCAGGCGCGGCTTTCCCTGCTTGTGGGCGGCTTCTGCTATTCATGGCCGGCTCTTGCTTCAGTTCGCGGGTGGCTGGCTGCGCTCCATTCGCGGGCGACCTGCCCTGCCTGTGGCGGCTTTTGCCCTGTCCGTGGCAGCTTTTTGCCCTGCCCACGGTGGTTCTGGCCTGCCCATGGCAGCTTGCCATTCTCAAGGCGGTCTGCCCGCTAGGAGAGGTCCCCGGGAACCGAACCCGGGGCCTCCCATGTGGTATGCCGGCACCCTATCCACTGGGCTATCCAGCCGGCCCCAAGGACAGATTTTTTTTAAAGTACAGCCTCCATAATTTGTTAAGATGCCTTTTGTCTATTTTATTTTTTGAAGTTGAAATAAAGTTTTTTATATTTGTATGTTTGTTTGTTTTTAAAGGGAAATCGTTCATTCCCCAGTATTCCCAATCCTGTTCCAAAATTTCAGACTGGACATCCTTTCCCTCCTGTTGGTGGTTAATGCTCCTTCTGGATCTTGACTTCCCAACTCTGCTCAGCGGGGAGCCCAGATTAGACTCCAGTACACACAGGGCATCATCTGAATTCACTGTGTGTTACGTCTGCCAGCTTGGCCTGTGACCAGGGTTCAGACCCTCCTCAGGGCTCTTTGACCCTCATTCCTTTCCATTAAGGCTGGGGCAACTTTGAGTGCTCCTTCTCCAGCTGCTAAAATCAGAATATTCTGACTCATTGAATTATTTTCTCCTATGAGGGAGTCAGAGAAATGAAAATTTCAATGACTGTATCTTACTCAAGGAGTCAAGTTTAGTAAATCAGAACACCTTTTGGGTAAGGTGGTGTTTACCAGCACAAAGTTGCCGTTGATTTAAGGCCCACTTTAAAGAGAAACATATCATCTTAATCCCACATACAACAGTATCACTTTTGTTTACTTCCTAAAGAAGTAAATAATCTTTATTTGTGGGGAATTTCCCTAATATATACTGAATCTTGCTTTATCCTTTTCATTGCACTCATCAGACACAAACACAGACAGAACACTTTAAGAAATTTCCCACATGTAAATGTTCAAAATACAAGTGACTTTGTTGTTATTATTTCTTTGTAAATATCCTCAAAAAAAAAAAATAGAAAAAACCCTCCATTTCCTTCTTTGAATTAATTAAAATTGTGTTCCACCTAGGTGAATGTTTCTATGGCTGGTTAGAACCCTTGCTGGCTAGAATAGCTGAGAACTACACTGCTGTTGTGAGTCCAGATATTGCATCAATAGATCTTAATAGTTTTGAATTCAACAAACCTTCTCCTTATGGAAGTAATCATAACCGTGGAAACTTTGACTGGAGCCTTTCATTTGGTTGGGAATCACTTCCTGATCATGAGAAGCAAAGAAGGAAAGATGAAACCTATCCAATTAAGTAAGATGATTGCTCTCAAAGTCTTATATTTACGCCATACAGTTTGATTATTTAAATATGTATTTACTCTTTGCTTTTACAGCACTTGCTCTGAGGTAATTCACACTAAAGAAACTGAGAACATACACATTCTATATGTAAGGAATAGAAAAGTCCTTTATTTATATACTTACACATGTGACTGAGCAAGAAGTAGAATTGAGTTCTTATGTTTTCCTCATAATCATTACATAAGAATATTTAAGCTTGTTTAAAAGAAGACTCAATAATTATTCTTTGCTAGGAGAGGATGCTAAAGTATGTTTGTATTTTTTCCCCCAAACTTAAGGAATAAAGCATAGTTTTATTGATTTATAGAAAACTTTGAAATTGTGATTTCTCTTTGTTTGTGAATTTGATTCAGTTGCTTTTAAAATATGCTATTTTATCATAGCTTTTTTGTAATAAAGTTTGACAATGGATTATTTTTCAGAACACCCACTTTTGCAGGAGGCCTTTTTTCCATATCAAAAGAATATTTTGAATATATTGGAACTTATGATGAAGAAATGGAAATCTGGGGAGGTGAAAATATAGAAATGTCTTTCAGAGTAAGTTTATGAAGATTAAATATAGCATTCATATTAAACAATGGAATGTATTGTGTTCTGATTGGTTGGTACAGATTATTATGTATATAAGCAGTCTTTACTTTTAGTGCTTTCTAAAATTTAATTGCTGGGATATTTGGAATAAGAGTATTTCCTTTTAAAATGTAACTTAATATTTATTTGTTATTGCTGATGTGAAAAGAGGAATCAGTTAAACTCCTGTGCCCACGCAGTAACACCAATTAATACACTTGTAGCTACTGAATTCCAGCCAAGATAAATATAATTAAATCTATTGCATCAGGAAATGAGTTGATTATCAAGGAAGTCATAATGGAAAAACATTTATGTATAATTTTAGAGGACATTGGACTTAACTCTTTGGATTAAGTGAGCTGTTTTTTTTTTTTTCCTATAATATTAAAAGCTGATATGAGAAACAAAGCAAAGACTTTGGATGGTCTCCACAAGTACCTTGTTTATTTAATTCCATGAGTTCATTTTCTGCAATGACTTTATACTTAATTTTTCGTCCCTTAGGCTGGAGTATGGAGGAAAAAAGAACAGAATTAGGAGTTAGAAGATTTAAATTTTGGCTCTGACTCCATCATATACTTTTCAGTGATAATCTTAGCTAAGTTTGAACTCTTTAAGGGCAGAGCTCTTGTTTTATTCATTTCGTTATTTCTAATACCTAGCACATGTTGGATCTCAAGCACAGTTTGTTAAAGTAAGCATACACCAAGTTTTCTCATTTGTTTAAAAAAGGTGGGAATAAAAGAGGATAGGATTACTAGCACAAGCTATTATACATGACTTTCTTTCAGATTTTTTGCTTAGTGATTATTTATGGGAAGACTGATTATCAAGATATTTAAGTAAAACTATTGATTTTATGATTTCTTATTTTCTTGAAAGTTAATGCAAATAAGCTTTTTTGATACCTTAATTCTAAATAGGTAGTAGGCATTTTTTATAGTGACCAACCACTTCACAAGTTTACTAGATTATATTTTGGTAATAATGCCTATTTGGAATTGCTTTCTTGATTATAAAATTGAATATGCAAGGGGAAAGTAGAGCCTGAGTCCTTTCCAGACCTTTAATATATGCCATAGAAGACCCTGTTGTTCAAGTGAAGTGACCCTGTAAGTTGAATAAAGAAGATGGAAGTTAAATTGTAAAAGAGATTTTGGTCTTCCTTTGCACATTAGAGAGCTTGTATAATCATTTGCCAAAAAAAAGAGCAATTTTAGAATTCATTTTTATAAAAGATCTGAAATTACTGTTTTGTTAACTTCTTTTCTGAAAATATGCTTTCATTGTTTCTAGTGTTTGTGCAATTTAATAAAATAGTTTTTTAATATTTAAGAACCTGAGTTGATCTTGCAGGGAACAACTACAGTTTGTAATTAGTCTCTTCTCTACATTTTGTTTTTATTAAAATCTTAAAGGTGAACTTGAAAGCAACCTTTTGATTTTTCTAAAATACTGTAAATTTAAACAAATATCATTAATTATCAGGTATGGCAATGTGGTGGGCAGTTGGAGATTATGCCTTGCTCTGTTGTTGGACATGTTTTTCGCAGCAGAAGTCCTCATACCTTCCCAAAAGGTACTCAGGTGATTGCTCGTAACCAAGTTCGCCTTGCGGAAGTCTGGATGGATGAATACAAGGAAATATTTTATAGGAGAAACACAGATGCAGCAAAAATTGTTAAGCAAGTAAGTTAGAGCTAAATAATCAAATTACAATAGAATCCACACCAAGTTCACCTGTTCTTTTGCTTATTTTGGGTCTCTTCAAGTACAATACAGAAAAATTTGAAGCTGGGTTTTTAATTTTATATATATACATATCACTTATTAATGTCAATTTCTCTCTTTTTTAAGGAAAAAATTAAATAAATTGCTTTAAACAAACTTAGGTGACCTAGTTGATGTTATCCTTTTTAGTATGGAAGATATTTCTTTAGTTTTCAAAACTGCCTTAGTCTCTTATTTTCCTCAAAGAAAATAGGATTAGGTGGAACAGCTTATTACTGGAGTTGTGATTAATACCTGGGTCATGGTGCTAAGTCATGGATTAGAGACAACATCACAGTTTCACATGAGAGGGGACCCAGGAGTATTAAGGCTTTTTAAATTCTTTTCTTTTTAGTTATGGTTCCACTACTCACTGCAGCTATCACCTTGGCAAAGCTCCTCTGAGACTGTAAAATGGGGCTAACGCTTCATAGGGTGGTTGAGAGGTTGCCCAACATGGAGTCCATACCAACAAGTTCCTTCCCTTTTCTTCCTTGTCTTGAGAGATGAAGTTCATGCCCTGCCAATTTCACAGCGTAGCTGTGAACTGAGGAAATGATGAGTGCTAGCAAATGTATGATACCATTATTGTTATTGACCTGTGATAGATAAAAAGCTCTGCAGAATCTTGATGTGATGCCTAATACATTAAACCTGAGTTTCAGCCATCTTAATATCCAATGAGGTAAAAAGTACTAGATGGTTTAGCAGCACGCTTCAGTGAATGGCACCTAGCTCTTTGTAGGAAACAGGTAGTGCTAATTTTGGGAGTCAGAGAGCATCAACATTTTGACTGTGTGGTAAAGAAAGATTGGATTCCATGTTTCCACCTTTGTTTTTTGATCTTCATTGTCTCCCTGTAAAATGTTAGAAGGGTGCAAACTCAGAGCACTCAGGTTAGATTGCTATCTTTTTAACCAAGGACACCAAGACAAACTGGGCAGATTGTGTACTTGACAAGGGTGCCTGGCTAAGTGGGCAAGTGGGCACTATGTAACCTATGTTCTGCTTGTCATCTACAAAGGGTGGTGGGACAGCAAGCCCCTGTTTTAACCACGAGGCAGATAGGCCTGTTTAGTTAAATGAGTACGCTAGCCAAAAGTCTTGAGAGCTGCATACTTTTTCCTAAAAACGCCTGAGTTAAGACATTGAAATTGACAATTAGAAGATATTTTCCTTATTTGAACTGATAAGCTTGACTGTTTGCCTTTTCATAAATTTAGGTGTGAAATATAATACACATTTTCTCTCTAAGATTTTGTCTGTAGACCACATACATTTTCAGTTTAATAATGCTGTCTTTTTTTTAAAAAAAAAAAGATTTATTTTATTTTTTATTACATATCTCCCCTACCCCCCCGTTGCGGGGACGCGCCAAGGCCGGTCACTGCGCAGGCGCGGCTTTCCCCGCTTGTGGGCGGCTTCTGCTTCTATTCACGGCCAGCTCTGCTTCAGTTCGCAGGTGGCTGGCTGCGCTCCATTCGCGGGCGACCTGCCCTGCCCATGGCGGCTTTGCCCTGTCCGTGGCAGCTTTTTGCCCTGCCCACGGTGGCTCTGGCCCGCCCATGGCGGCTTGCCCTTCTCAAGGCGGTCTGCCCGCTAGGAGAGGTCCCCGGGAACCGAACCCGGGGCCTCCCATGTGGTATGCTGGCACCCTATCCACTGGGCTATATGGCCGGGCCCTAATAATGCTGTCTTTATATAATTTTTTCTTTGTCCCTTCAAATAAAGGAAGATAAAGTATATTTGACTCTAAAGTTGCTTTTTTCCAATAAAGGTTTGATGGGGAATATTGTTAAAAGTAAGCAAAACCCTTAAACTACAAAAGTTTCTACCCTGCTCTGTTGTTTTCTGTGATTTTGACTGGAGAAGAGTTATACATTGTATTATGTATTAGCACTGCTCCTCTATACCTACTATCTCACACCTCACTTTGCAGATACATTTCAGTATACCCACTACCATTCCTTTGCCACAACATTTCACTAGAGATCTTTGTCCTCTGGTGACGCTTGCAGCACAAATGAAAAATAAAATAGCACCATGTCAGTACAATAGTGGTACTTGACTCTTTTTGAAGCCAGAAATGAGCAGGCAGGCATACTTTTGTCTGAATGAAAGGTGAATGCAGTTAAATTGTACCTTGCATTTTGGTCCAGATTTTTCAAGACCTAAATTAAATAACAGAGTAGCATTTGAAGTAGTTTTATCAGTGTTGGTTTGATTAAGTATCCCCTTCACATCTCATTTTTCTTCAGAAATCATTTGGTGATCTTTCAAAAAGATTTGAAGTCAAGCACCGCCTTCAATGTAAAAATTTTACATGGTATCTGAACACTATTTATCCAGAAGTATATGTGCCAGACCTTAGTCCTGTTATATCTGGATATGTGAGTATTTTCCTGTTCTCTTTTGCTTGGCAAGTTCCTTGCCACCATTTATTTGGTTCAGAGGAAATTGTTGAAATATTTCCTGGCTTATTGCTTTTTGAGATTTTGCTTTGTTATTACTATTAACACTACTTCCTGAAATTAATTGAAAAATTACAAAGCTAATAGACTTTTAAAAATGTCTTAAAATTTGAAAACTTTTCTTTAGATTAAAAGCCTTGGCCAGAATCTATGTCTGGATGTTGGAGAAAATAATCAAGGAAACAAACCATTGATTATGTACACGTGTCATGGACTTGGGGGAAACCAGGTGAGTGCTGCATTTAAAATCCTCCCTTCTCAAAATACAACAAATGTAAGATATTGACTATAGTTAGTAATACTATTTTGACAAGTTCTTTCATAGTTTGTAATGATGGTTTCAAAACTATGCAAGGTGTTGTTGGTGGGGTAATGTATGGGAGCCCTGTTTGATGATATGCATGTTTGTTTTGTAAGTTTACAACTTTCACTATACACTTATGCTTTATGGATGCTCATGTATGTATAGTAAACGTCAATTTAAAAAAAAAGTTTAAAAAAATCCTCCCTTCTCATTAGCACTTATATACACAAGGAAGTTGTTGCATATTTTTCATCCTAATCAATTTTACATGCATATAAACTTGTGTGTGGAAATGTTTTTAGGCTAAGTTTGGTAATTAATATTGAAGTTGTAGAGTATTTTGGTTTGCACTCCGACTCTGAAAACAATTTGAAATTGCTTGCCCATTCAGTAAAAAGGCAAATGAGAAAATAATAATGACATTTGAAATAAAACATATGATCATCTATGCAGGTCTTTGATGTTTCTGTAACTCTTGGCATGGCAATTTTGCAAAAATATATAGAAAGGCTATATTTAACTGGATTTAGTATCAAATTATATCAATTATTAATACCAAAAGGACAGAATTGTAAGTTATTTTTGTGGGTCACAATATTATTTCAGTATGTTTTAGAGGCATATTTTGTTTTGTTTTTTTAGTAGGTACTAGGGATTGAACCCAGGACCTTGTACATGGGAAGCAGGCGCTCAACCACTGAGCTAGATTTACTCCCCTGGAGACATGTTTCTGATTCTCCTTTATTGGAGATCCCCCTGTTTGTTATCACTCTTTACTATTTTCCAATAAGGACTGAAATGCAAAATGTTATATTTGTGCTACTATAAGTAGAAAACATATTAAAATATTAAGTTTCTGGTTTTTAACCTCCTTTCCTTGTCTTTTGCAAGGAAGTAGACTTTTTTTTTTCTCTCTTTTGTTCATTCATCATATTCACTGAGTGACTCATGTATGCCAGGTAGTCTGCTGGATTCTAGCAGTTTAGGTCTTAACTCTTTCAGGAAATCTATATTTCCAAACCAGCAGTTACAGTCAGTATGATAAGGTCTGGGATGGGATGAAGTATTCAGAGTGTCTCGCGGGTATGGAGGAGGGTGTCTGCATTAGCCTGGGGGAACATACATTTCTTGGGGAAGATGGCACTTGAAAACATTTTTTTAAAAAAAGATAAGTAGGAGTTTGTAAGCTGACTGATGGGAATGAGAACAAAATGAGAAGAGTGGGAAGAAAGGTATACTAAAGAGAAGTGCTGGTATGTGTCTCTTCTGGGAGCTGTGGGTACTTTTTGGTGTACTAGAGTCCAAGTAAAATTTTCAGAATATTAAATACTCATGAAGCCCTATTTTAATAGGATGGGACTTTAATGATGTCAGTTTTAGGACATCATTGGCCCTATCTTTTTTTTTTTTTTTTTAACAAATCATAAAACATAAATACATCCAAAGAGTAAAATCAGTGGTATTTGGTGTAATCACATATATATGCATCCATTAACCTAGTCATTCCCAGAGAATTTTCATTATTCCAAAAATAATAATAAACTAACAAACTTATCACCTCTCAATCTCTGTGTCTCGCCTGCTGTACATAGCTGCTATTCTTTCTCATTCTCTGTAGATTATTTGTATTTATTTGTAAAAACAGCCTTATATATGCAATATCCTCCATATTTTTATTTTACATGAGGTTTTACTCTCTTATACAGTCCTATGTTAGTTTTTAGCTTTCCTTCTAGTAATATACATGACCTTAGATTTTCCCTTATAACTGCTGTTATACCTATATATAATAGCACTGCTAGTTACAAACACCATGATATGCTTTAACCATTTCTATTCATTTCCAAAGATTTACAAACAACCTTTTTCACCGATTCTGCACAGATTAACCCTCAGCTTTCCATTCTCTACTCTCCCTCTATTTTCTGGTGACCTATATTCTAATTATTAACTCCATTGAGTTTGCACAATATATTTAGTTCATAATAGAGCAATCATATAGTATTTGTCCTTTTGTGTCTGGCTTGCTGCACTCAACATAATGTCCTCCAGGTTCATCCTTGTTGTTCATTTCTTCTTACTGCTGCATAATATTCCATCATGTGTATATACCACATTTATTTATCCATTCATCACTTGAAGAGCACCTGGGTTGTTTCCAACTTTTGGCAATCGTGAATAATGCTGCTATGAACATTGGTGTCATTGGCTCTATCTTTATCTAGTTCTAAGCCTTACTCACCTAAACCAAT
>PVKH010041861.1:0-10891 GCA_004027955.1 Chaetophractus vellerosus
GTACTATATTCACAATTTTCACATTCTAATGGTATTGGCATTTTACCAATTCATATGTAGTACAGAAATCATACCACCCAAATTTATACAATAATGGTCTTAAAATTTCCTCTACATACCTTTAGAACCACAGCAGACAGTTTTATAATGTTTGCTTCAAACACCAAACGTAATTCAGAAAACTCAAGAGAAGGAAGAAAGTCTATTGTGTTTACCCTTATTTTTGCTTATCATATTCTTTCCTCCCGATACTCCAAGATTAAATTATTCAGCATTTCTTTTAGTTTATATATTTCCCTTTAGCCATTCTATTAATGTAGATCTGCTGGCAACAAATTCTCTTCGTTTTTATACATATGACAATATTTTTACTTCCCTTTCATTCCTTAAGGATATTTTTGCTGGATCTAGAATCGTGCATTGACAGTTCTTTGTTTTTTGCTCTTAAAATATCTTCCTTCCATCTCTCATGGTTTTGGTTGAGAAATATATTGTCATTCAAGTTGCTTTTCCCCTGTAGGTAAGGTGTCATTTCTTGCAGTGTTAATTTTTTTTTTCATTTTTAATTTTCAGAAGTTAAACTACGAAGTGTCTTGAAGTAGATTTCTTTGGGTTTAGCCTGTTTACAGTTCATTCAGCTTCTGGACTCTGTAGTTTTGCATCTTTTGTCAAATTTGAGAAGTTTTCAGCCAATATTACTTGTAGTTTTTTCAACCCTGCCCTCTTTCTCCTTTCCTTTTGGGCCTTTATAGACACAAAATTAGTTATTTTCTTATAGTCCCATGGGACTATAGGCTCTCTTTATTGTTTTTGCTGCATATTTTCTCCTTGTTATTCAAATTGGGTAATTCATATCATTCTATTTTCCAGTGAACTTATTCTTCCCACTTCTTTCTCTGGTCTCTTATTGACTCTATCTACTGAGTTTGTAATTTTGTTTTTTGTGTATTTCAGATCCAAAATTTCCATTTGTTTCATCTTTAGAGCTCCTATTTCTTTGCTGGGACTTTCTATTTGTTTCCAGTGTGTCTGTAATTGTTTGTTGTAGCATTTTATGATGGCTGCTGTAAAATCCTTTCCGGATAATTCTCAGTCATCTCCATGGCAGCATCTGTTAATTGTCTTTTCTCATTCAAATGACAATCTTCCTGGTTCTTGGTATAGCAAATGCTAGTGATTTTTAATTGAATCCTGGACATTTTGGGCCTTAGTTTTTAGCCTCTGGATCTTTCTAAAATTTTCTGTTTTAAAAGCCTCTTCTGATACCATTCCAGTGAGGGGAAGAGGTGGCACTTCCTCATTATTACCAAATGAGAGTGGAAGTCCAGGTTTCCACTTGGCCTTTATTGACACCCCAGTGGGGAGGTGCTCCTGAATACTTCTGGGTGGGGGTGGGAGTTCAAGCTCCCCTTTCGTTCTCAGCTGCTATCATGCTGGATGGGAGGGGCATGGGTGCCTTGTTCCTGCTCCCCAGGTGGCTTCCATTGGCAAGGTGCTGGAAGGGGTCATTACTACTCAGCAGGGATGAAAGACTTGGCTCCTCTCTTGGCTTTCTCTGGGATTGAGGCCCCTCCGTACATCTTGGCAAGGTGCAAGTAGGCCTCCCTTTTCAGCCTTTGCTGTGGGGATGGATCTGGAGTAGAGAAGTTATTTTCTAAAAGACATATCCTGAAGGTTTCCCTTTTCATTTATTTTGTCTAGAGGGATCAGACCATTCTTGGGGATTCTATTCTGTACCTGTTGGTGTTTCCAGGGATTGGAACAGTATGCCCAGTATGAGCTATGTGATGCAGAGAGATAACCCAAGGAGCCCACCACTGTGTCATTCCTCTGGTCCTGAATTCTCTATGCAGGCTGCCTTTGTTTGTTCACCTTTCAAAGTCTTTTTACATTTTTTTGTATGTATAATCTCCTGGGATGTTAGCTGTGCTTAGTGTAACGGATAGGACTAAGTAAGCTTATTCCATCTTCCAAGAAGTGGAAGCCCAAAGCAGGCATAATTTCATAAATGGGTTATCCTAGAAAATTTTATCTAAAAGGAAGGAATATTAGACTTAGGCTAAAGCATTAGTCAGTAAAGAAGCAGACATCACTTACTTTAGGCATGATAGGAAGATGGTTGGTCATTTTTGTGGCTTAGACAACATTTATTTTTTGTCCATGTTTATGTTCAAAAGGAAAATAGCAAGGCTTATCTGTGAGTGTCAGATCAACTTGTAGCAATACCAAAGCCTTGACAAGAGTGCTGTGAGAGACTGCTCTTCCCTTCCTCAGAGACTCTAATATTCTCAATTTCCTTTTATTAATCTTCTCCCCACATGGCCAATTATTGCTGACATTGTTCTTTTTACATTGCTAAATTCTGTAAATTTTAAATTATGTTCTTGGATTATGTTTCCCAAAGTTGTTTTGTGTTAGTTCTGTATTTAACTGAATTAAATGATTACTACAGTTCCTGTGACAGTATTCCCTTCATCCCCAAGCTCTTAATTTCAGTCAATAATGAATTGACTGGGTTTAATTTTTAAGTAATTTCTGTTAAGAAAAACATATGAGTGCTGCATTCCCTGATTTCTTTCATATTTAAGAATGCCTTGCTATGCCTTTATTCTTTAATTTTATTTTGGCTGGAATACATTTTTGTTTCCTCTGAATTTTGTAGACATTACTGTATTATCTTCTTGAATTACCTATTATTTTGAAGAAGTCTGAAGTCAATCTAATGTTTTCTTCCTCAATAAGAATCTGCCTTATTTTTTGCTGAATACATAAATTTTGCATGCTTAAATTTCAGACATTTAAATGAGAAAATGTTTTGAGTTCAGAGAATAATGCATCCTTTTTATTTACAAATTTAGATGTTCTTATTTCTTCATTTAAAGTAGTTTTCTTGCATTATATCTTTGGATAAATTATCTATTGCATTCCTGATATACCCTACTTCATGAACAGCAGTTAAATTTGAGTTGGAACACTTTTTTACTTTTTGGAATTTATACTTTTAAATCATCTCTATTTGTTTTTAATCCTTTTGCTTTTCACCTGTGTTTTCTGCATTCACTGTGATTTCCTATAGGTCAGTTATTTAATTTTCAGTGTTGTTTATTCTGGTCCTTGCTGTTTCTAAGGGAATAACTCTATAACAAGTTTTTGGTTCTAATCTTTTTCTTTAGGTCTGCAATTGTCCTTTTCATTTCATTGTGCTCTTTAATATGTAATTTTTTCAGTGTATGTATGAATTAATTTGTCTTTTCTTATGCTCTTGTATAGCATAAAACTAATTTAAGGAAATTACTTCCTTTCTTGAGCTGTATATTCTTCAAGGTACATGTCTTGATAGGTCATTTACTTGGTATGTTCTTTTGTTCCCTTCCTCACTTTCTTCCTTCATCTGATATGGACTGTGTGATGTCTTCCCTCTCTTACCTCAGACTGTGGGATTTGTGTTTGTCTCCTTTAAGCTACAGCTTGCCTTTCCATAGCCTCTCTTCCCTGTTTCTGAATTCTTTCATTCTGTTTTTGAAAGTTTTGTTGATGATAACATTTGCTTTTGTTCTCATTTATGCTAAATTGTCTCTGTTTCTTCTCCATTATGTGACACTGCTAATTCCATCCCCAATTCCCAAGTTAGATGCTAATCCATCTGAGACTGTACTTTCTGACAAAATGTGACACCTTCTCCATTACGTGACACCTCCAATTCCATCCCCAATTCCCAAGTTAGGTGTTAATCCATCTGTGACTGCACTTTCTGGCAACATGAAATGTATGCCTTGTCAGAAAGATGGCAGCTTTGTGGTCCTGATGATTCTCTGAAATCATCGTGAATTTCCACTACTATTTCCACCTGATTTGTCTACCATAACCTATGACAAGCAGCAATTTCTTGAAGTATGGCTGCAGTTTCTCTAGCCTTTACCTTAAATTAGGGAAAATATATGCTCATTGGGATATTCTTGTCAAACAAATCTGGTTGATTATAATGCCACATAGCACTTTGCTTCCATTATCCCATGATAACTAAACACATATGGCTTAGAATATATTTTTTCCAATACTATTCATTATTTTACATTGCAACAATTCTTAGCATTTTTAGCACTTAATTTGATACAAACATGTAAGATAAATTCTAGAATATTGAAAACCCCCATAAGATGAATTGTTTACTTGTTCCCATTCTAAGCACCGTTCATCTCAGAAAGAAAATTCCCCAGGAGTCCAGTAAACAAGATATAGTCCATGGGGGAGATTAGCATCTTAACACCCACTTTCAGTTCAATCTTTCCCTCATTGAAACAAAGAAAAAATGGCTCTAAATCTAGAGACAAATCACTGACTGTAAGCAACCCAGTCATTGTTGACAGGCATACTCAATTAAAAAAAAATGTTCCGCTCCAATCTGAGAATTAGGCTTGTATTTGTTTCTCAAGAACTAATTCCCTTTTGATATAAAGCTATTATTTTAATGGAAATATTCATTTCCAAGTCAGAAGAAGTAAGGCTCCGGGAGTATTTGATAAGCAGTGAACATAAACATCAATTAAATATGTAACCCTTCTACTAAAGAAATTCAATACAAATTATACATTTCACTCTGTCCTCACTCTGAAAAACACCAAAGACCACAGTATCTTCAAAATCAGCATTTGCTGATAGCTTCGTGGGCTAGGCCCTGTTCTAAGAGTTTTTCATTTATTATCTCATTTATTCCTCAAGGCAACCAATTAAGCTATAGATGGTGTAGTGGTTTGGAGCTGCATGTACCCCAGAAAAACACTTTCTTAAAGTTAATCCATTCCTAGAGCTCTGAACCCATTATTATTATTTTGATGAGTCTACTTCAGTTACGGTGTGACCCACCTCAATCAGGATGGGTCTCAATCCTATAACTGGAGTCCTTTATAAGGAGAGTGAAATTCGGAAAGAGAGAGAGAGAGCCACAGGGAGCAAGAAGCTGCATCAGTGGAACCTGGGAGAGAAGGGAGAGGCCAGCAGACTCCACCATGGCCTTGCCATGTGGCAAGCTAAGGGCCAAGGATTGCTGCCAGCCAGGCCCAGGACACCACCTTGATGGTGCCTTGATTTGGACTTTTCCCAGCCTCAAACCATGACCAAATAAATTCATTTCACAGATGAGGGCAATGAAGCACAAAGAGAGGGTCCTCCTTACCAAAATCCCAGCAACTCATTTCCTGTGGCTGTGCCCCTAAATGCTGTGCTCCACTGCCTCTCTACAACATAAGAGGTTTGATCATGGGAGGAGTCAACATGTGGGTAATTCTGATGGTGCGAGAGACCACCACCACTGCATCTGAGCCTACAGGAGTCATGAGAAGGTTGGCGGGCACCGGGAATGTGGCCGAGGAGGGAGAAAGCAGAGCCCTGCTGCATACCGCAGCAGGCCTACCTGACCTGACCTCCTCACCTGTCTGGCTTACTGCAAAGCTGCAGTCCGGTTTTCCATCCATTTCCTGGCTGTCGTATTTAGTGATCATCTCCTATTAGCAATGCCTCTTGCCAGGCCCTGGGGATGAAATAATCAAAGAAATACAGGCTCACACAGAGTTTAGCACAGGCTGGTGTGGAATTTATAGTCTCATGGGAAGATGGACAATAATCACATAATCGTACAAGTAAGTACAAAGGCACACCTCTGATGAGTGCAGGAGAACACATAGCACAGATCTCTGGAAGCAGATTCCAGCAGGGGACCTGGACCTCGCCCAGCGGTCAGGAACATGACTGTGGAAGCAACACCTGGAGGACGTGGAGTAGCTCCCTCAGGCAAAGGGTGGTCCCGGGCAGCCAGGTGGTTTGAGGAAATTGCTGGGGCAGGAAGGAGCACATGCACCCCTGCCCCTGGGGGTGGACTGGGTGCCTGGAGCACACAGCTCAAGGAGGCACAGAGGGCCGGATGCATAGAGAAGCAAGTATATTCTTCTTCATATGGGAAACATGCCCCACATCCTGGCTGGTCTGAGTGGGTTGGACGGTAGTCGGGAAAAGAGCAGGATAGAATTGAATGGAGGAAATTGATCAGACCAGGGACTGAAGGAGAGAGAGGACAAACTAGTCAGTGAGACACCAGGAGATGACAAGGGCAGAAGCCCCTACTCCACCAACAGGGGGAGGGGGTGTCTTTGGATGCAGAGTAGCCTGTGGAAGCCCCAGGAGTGGTGGGCTTCATGTTCTGAGACACAGTTCCAGACAAAGTGTGTGATAATGCGTGGTTTCCCACCCTCCCCTGGCAGCCATCTCTCCCACCGATGACTCCTGTTAGCCACGCACCGGGCACCGGGGAAACACTGCAGAGCTCCACCTCCACGAGTTACAGGTGGGGCAGGGTGGGCAAGGTGGGTTGGAGGGCAGCAGGTACTGATCTAGGAGCTCCGTTAGCTCCTACCTTCCCAAACCCACCTTTCCTGGAGACATCTAAGTCATGAAAATGTACCCAGCCTACTAGCTGACCCTACTTATTTTCACTTTAGGATCCATTCACTTGTCAGATCGAGTTAAGGCAGTGGAGTTCAGAGTCCTTGGAATTAAGTGCCACAGTCTGATTATATGCATTGAAAAATCACCAAAATTCTATTATTTTTTTGAAGTGTGTAGGCGTCATCCATTTTGCTATCTGAACCTTATATAGGAGGTTAAAAAATACAAAAATGACCTTAGATCTGGCCTGGGGAGGCTTTCTGAGCAAAACAAGAACCACCAATGTCATGTTTCTAAATGTCGAAAGGGGTATTAGCAACCGATTAGCAAGTTTGTCTCTAAAGAGCACAGAAGTCGGGCGTGATGCTGTGTCTGAAACACAGATTTGCTTTTCTAAAGCAGGCAGCACAAATCTTCCTGGAGTATCCCCTGAATGTGGTTACAGAATGATCGTTAGGCTAAACCTTGAGGCTTCTTCTCAGATGTTCAAACCCAGTTACCACAAAGGCATTTTAAACTCTCATCACCCATGCAATGAGCTCCATCCCACAAGAAGTTCAGTCTTCGCCGTGTATTTTTAAATTGGGCCTCCTCACTGACAGCTCATCTCTGACAGTGCAGTCGAAGAGATTCCATGAGCTGTGAAAATTCCCATAGCCCTGGGACCTAAGATCTGAACAGATTTTATACAGAGGAAAATCTGCTTAGGAAATATCCCAGCCCAGCTTTCCTTATCTTCGTAATTCTACAAGCATGTATAGCTGAGTCACAGTTCTGTCTCTTTTGGTTGATTTTGGTGGGAAGGCACCTTTGAACATCTGGGTATGGGAAACTCGGTGCTTTAATTTTAACTATCTCTGATTTGGAGATTAGACTGCATAGGATGCTATATTGAAAAAATAACTTTTCAATTATGGCACTTGCTTTCTTGCCCAGGAGGTTTGCATACCCATATTGAAGCATTCTAAGACATTGATTTTAGAGGATCTTGATCCACAGGGTTAAGTAACTGGGTGAGACAGCATAGGACTCTTTCCCAAATCGCCAGCAATGGGGTACCTTAAAATAAAGCCCAAAGAAAAAATTAAATATAAAATAAAATAAAGCCCAAGGTCAAGATGAGGCGGTTGTATGAGTTATGTAATAATATCAGATGATTTAGGTAAATGAAGCTAATCTAATCTGGCACTGACTATGAATTAAAATTTTTGGTAATTTTTCAATAGGTTCATTTTCATTCAGCATTTACATTTAATAGAGTTTTCATTCAGTTAGCAATAATTTCTAATTTACATTTTAATATCTTTGATCCAAAGAGCTTTTGAAAGTGTGCCTTTTTATTATGATGTAATTGTAGATTCAAATGCAGTTGTGAGACATAATACATAGGGATCCCATGGGCCGTCTACCTAATTGTCCTCTATTGTAAGGTCTTATCACAACCAGGGTATTGCCAGTGATACCGTCAAGATACAGAACAGTCTATCACAAGGACCCACGTGTTGCCCTTTTATAGCTGCACCCACTTACTTCCCCCACCACGTACGTTCCTTAACCCTTGGAAGCCAATGATCTCTACTCCATTTCCATAATTTTGTCAATTCAAGAGGCATTAAGAATGAATTTAGGGGGGACTGGCTTTTTTTTTCTCCACTCAGTTTAATTCTCTGAAGATTTATCCAAGTTGTGGAATGTATCAATAATTTGATCTTTTTTTATTACTGAATAATATTCCATGGTATGGAATATTGCATCCCCAAGTTGAAGGAAATCTGAGTTTTTGACAGTTTTTAGCTATTACAAATAAAGCTATTATAAACATGCATGCACAAGTTTTTACATGAACATACATTTTCAATTTTCAGATTTTTTGTCAGATATGTGATTTGCAAACATTTTCTCCAACTTTGTAGCTCTGTACCTTTTCTTTTCATCCTCTTAGCAATGTTCTTCACAGAACAAACACTTTTAATTTCCATGAAGTCCAGTTTATCAATTTTTCCTTTAAGGGTTTAGGAGTTTGGCATCAAATTTAATAACACTTTGCCTAGCCCTGGATTCCAAAGATGTTTTTCCCTAAAATAAGCCTTTATAGTTTTATATTATTATATTTAAGTCTGTTATCTGTTTTTACTTTTGTGTCAGGTGTGAGGCTAATGCTAATGGCTGTCCAGTTGCTCCAGGAACATTTTTTCAAAAAGCTATCCTTCCTCCATAGAATTGTTTTTACACTTTCATCAGAAATTACTAAGGCCCTATTTGTGTGGGTCTATTTCTGGGTTATCAAATCTGTTCCATTCTTCTCTGTGCCTATCCCTCGAACATTACTATTCAATCTTGAATAATATAGTCTTAGAGTTGGATAAACCGATTCCTTCCACTTTGTTATTTTTAAAAGTTCTTTAGTTAGTCTAGTTCCTTTGATTTTCCATAAAAATATCAGAAAAATATTGTCCATATCTATAAAAGACATTTTTGAAAATTTTGCAGGAATTGCATTAACTTATATATGAATTGGGTGAAAATTGTCATCTTTACTTCTAATTCATGAACATGGTATGTCTCTCAATCTTCTTAGATCTTTGATTTCTTTCATCAGCATTTTGTAGTTTTCAGCATACAAGTCCTATAAATGTTTTCTTAGCTATACACCTAGATATTTCTTAGTGGGTTGTACACGGTGGTCTAGACTTAATTTCTGTGTCCCAATTTATTACTTGTATTAAGAAATATAATTATTTTTGTAAGTTTATCTTGCAACCTGTGACCTTGCTGGATTTGTTCATTAGCTCTAGAAGAAAATTGTAGATTCCTTGAATTTTCTACATAAGCAATAATGTAATTTGCTAATAGAGACAAGTTTATTTCTTCCTTTCCAATGTGTTTGCCTTTTATTTCCTTGTCTTATTACATTGCCAAGAACTTCCAGAATTATGCTGAGTCAGAGGGGTAAGAGTGAAAATCTTGGCCTTTTTCTTGGTCTTAGGTAGAAGACATTTAGTCCCTCACTATAAGTATAATATTTGCACTACATTTTTGGTATATGCTTTTGATCAAGTTCAGGAAATTCCCCTCTTCCTATTTTTCTGAGAGTTTTTATCATCAACTGGTGTTGACTTTTGTCAAATGCTTTTTCTGCATTAATTAATATGATCATGTGACTTATCTTACTAAGCCTGTTGACAGAGTGGATTACAATGATTGATTTTTGAGTATCGAAACAGGTGTGCACTCCTGTAATACACTCCACTTGATCATGGTATATAATTATCTTCTTGTATTGATGATTTCTATTTTTTATTATTTTGTTGAGATATTTTGTATCTATATTCATGAGGGGTATTGGTTTGTAGTTTTCTCCTTTTTACTGACTTTTCTAGGTTTGGTATCAGGGTAATATTAACTTCATAAAAATAATTCCTTATTCATTCATTTTCTGGAAAAAATTCTATAGAACTGGTGTTAATTCTTTGAGTGCTTGGTAAAATTTTTCACCAAATTATGTGGATTTGAAGTGTTCCTTTTTTTGGAATTTTTAAATTACAAATTCAATATCCTTAATAATGATAGGATTATTCAAATTATCTCATATTTGATGAGCTGTGGATTTTCCTAGATGTTTGTTAATTTTATTGATCTTTTCAGGGAATGAGCTGTTTCATTTTTTGTCTATTGTGTTTTATTACCAATTTCATTGGTTTCTGTTCTTTATTCTTTCCTTCCTTCTGTTCAATTTGAGTTACTTTTGCTTTTCTTTTTCTATGTTCTTGATGTAGAAACTTAGATGATTGATTTGTAACTTTTCCCTTTTTTCTAAAATTTAAGGGTTTCCTGCTACAAAATTTCCTCTCAAGACTGCTTTAGCTCTGTCCCACAAATTTTGAAATGCTCTATTTTCATCCATTCCAATTTACTGTTGATTTCACTTCAAACTTCCTCTATTATCCATGAGCTTTTAGTTGTGTGTAGTTCACTTTCCAATTGTTTAGAGATTTTCCTGTCATCTTTCTCTTATTACTTCTAGTTTGATTCCATTTTTATTGGAAGAACAGCACTCTGTTTGGATTATATTCTTGTAAAGTTTATGAGGTTTGTTTTATGATCTATCTTTTTTTTTTTAAGATTTATTTATTTTATTACATATCTCCCCTTTCCCCCGCTGCGGCGACGCGCCGAGAGTGGTCACTGCGCAGGCGCGGCTTTCCCCGCTTGTGGGCGGTCTCTGCGTCCGTTCACGGCCGGCACTTGCTTCAGTTCGCAGGTGGCTGGCTGCGCTCCATCCGCAGGCGACCTGCCCTGCCCGTGGCGGCTCTTGCCCTGTCCGTGGCAGCTTCTTGCCCTGCCCACGGCGGCTCCGGCCTGCCCATGGCGGCTTGCCATTCTCAAGGCGGTCTGCCCGCTAGGAGAGGTCCCTGAGAATCGAACCCAGGGCCTCCCATGTGGTATGCCGGCG
>PVKH010041862.1:0-10892 GCA_004027955.1 Chaetophractus vellerosus
AGAAGGACATTAATAGGGAGGAGGAGAGTGAGGGATGAGGTCAGCGTAGGTATTTACTCCCCCAGCTCCCTGCCTGTAGAGTTACCATGGATGAGCTCCAGTTAATGCTGCAAATCCTGTCAGGTGGGCCTATCCCCTCCACTCTTTGTCTCACTGTCTCGCTTTCCCACTCCCACTCTCTTGTTCTCCTTGTTGCCAGAACCACTCCTTGCCCACACCCATTTGGGCATAAGAGTGGTAACCCACTAGCCATAGGGTATTAAACTGCATCTTGTAAATTCCCTTCACTGTGCCATTTGTAAATAGTCTCTTCTCAGATTACACAATAAATGCGCCGACTGATTCCTGCCATGATCCTGACTAATGTAATCACTAAATACCACCCTCTTCTAAACCCCATTTTTCCACACCTCCTGCAAACTGGAGTCCCCAATTTTTCAGCAGGAATGATCACACAACCCAAGCTGGTTCACAGTTCTCACAGCTTTTGTTTAGGACGGCAAAGATCACAAACTAGTGGGCTCAGATGAATTCAAATGAATAAAATTAAACTCTTGCTACCAAAATGTTCACGTTAGAAGGGAAGATAAACTTGTACACAAATAACAGTAAAACCCTGTAGTGTTTGGCATACTACCTGAACATGGCATCGTTTAAGCAACTAAGTCCAGACTGAATTAAAATCAATCATTTCTAATTCCAAATTGCAGGGAGACAGAATTGGATTGTCTATCTTAAATCAGGGTTCAAATATGGCTCATTCAGTTGTGGCCAGAGGTTTGGGTCACAGCATAAGCGTGGGTGCCAGGCATTCACTGCTCTATGGGGAAAAAAAATTTCCAGAGAAAGGGGACCATCATAGGATGAGCAGACATTCCTAAAAGCATTTATCACAGCAGATGATAGGCCCAAGTCATTGTTTCTTTAATTTAATAATTTCATAAGGCAGATTGTGATGTGCCTTGGAAGGCTAATTTAAAGTCTATCTTGCCATCGATATTATAACATTGTGGGGGTTTTTATAAGAGAAGAAATAATAGCATATTTACAAGTCAATTATATTTCTATTGTTCTAGTTCTAGTCAAATTTGATATCCCTTAATTCCACAGTGATATGGGGTGGGGGAGGGGTGTTGCTGCACCTGCCACACAGCTGGGTCCAGGGATTGCCTGCCTGCTCCCAACCTTCTCTGGGGTTGGTTTCCATGCCAACCACTCTCGGAGCGTTTCCGCCCTATCTCCCCACTGCAGGACAGATATTAATAGAATAGGCATATATGAGGAAGGGCAAGAGACAGGTTGAATAAGTGTATGTAATCTTATAGATCCATGGTCTTAAATTGTTCTTTATGCCAGTCCCCCTTATAACACAAGATAATAAAAGACAGATTACAATGTCTTTCCTAGTAAGTGTTCAGAATGCTTTCAAATCTGTTATCCCATTATCCTCACAGCATCCCTAAGAGATAAGGAAGGTCTCATTTTGCAGGTTGGGAAACTAAGGCACAGAATGGTGAAATAGCCATCTTATACACAAGATTAGCATTAGGATGAGATTAAAGAAGCCTAACTCCTAACTGCATTTCCACTATATTTTTCTGCTTCCCTATCTCCATCTGTTTTAAGCTCAGAGCAAATCAATTCAATACAATTTTGATAAAATGCCATCCTCATATTTTGTGTTAACTGTGAAAATAGCAAAAATGGTGGTGGGCTACTGGGGAGGAAAATTGGGTAAACATTAAAGAAAAAGGGGGTGAATACAAAAATCAGAAAACAAGAAAGCAACTACATATGTTTAACTTATGTTAAAATATTTTCCCTAAATAATGGAATAATCAAAGTTTAGAACATTGCCATGAGACATATTTGTGGTTCTGAGAGATAATAATATGAGATCAAACATTACCCAAATTAATGAGACACCTCAGACATAGAGAATGAAAATCAGGAAGTGGAGTCTAAAAAAAATGGGCAATAATTCTACATCAACCCATTTTTCACCTTTCCTGGAGATTCTGCCTTTGGCCTCAACTACCTCAGAGAGAGGATACCATGAGCACAAACTGAGAAGGGACCAAAACATGCCTTTGTGAGATGGAAAATTAGGTTTCAAATCCTATTAGAATGCTGACACCATTGTTTTAAATATCATGAGATATTATTACTCCATAGGAGAAGCTACAACTGTAAGACCCTACCCTGTGAATGCATAAACCAAGGGTTATTTTTTTAATGTCACTAATGTTTACCAAAAGCAATAACCAATTGTTTCAAAGGCACTTCCAAAGTCAACAACCAGTGACATGTTAGTGCCCAGGTGCTTTTTGCCAGAACATTGAGTACCAAACCTTATTGGACCTGGGGTATGTGGAAGTGGTGACCTCTCTTCTGACTTCTCATTTCTTTTGTCTTCACTCACACACATTGCTCCATCCTATATCCAAAATTTTCTTTGAAGAGTATAATATTGGCCTAGGACAGAGAAAGACACTTTGTCCCTCTCCTCAACCTCATCCCTGTGATTTCCATTGCCTACTTGCTGTGGGGAAGCAAGTCCTAGATGTATTCCCCACCCCAATTCCATTTCCATTCCCATGGAGAAGAGCAGGGCTCTGAAGTGAGGCTTAAGAGGTTCAAATCCTGGCTGTATTAGTCAGCCAAAGGAGTGCTGATGCAAAGTACCAGAAATCAGTTAACTTTTATAAAGGGCATTTATTTGGGGTGGAAGCTTACAGTTACCAGGCCATAAAGCATAAGTTTCTTCCCTCACCCAAGTCCACTTCCACGTGTTGGAGCAAGATGGCTGCCGACATCTGTAAGGGTTCAGGCTTCCTAGGTTCCTCTCTTCCCAGGGCTTTTTTTCTTTCCAGGTTCAGCTGCTCTGCTCTCTCCACAAGGCCAGCTGTAGATTGTCAGGTGAATGGCTTATTTCTCTTCCCAGGGCCTCTGCTGTATCTGCTTCTCTGTGTGTTTACTTCCCCGGCTCGAGCTCAAAAACTCCAACCTCCCTTCTCTGCAGTGTGGTTTCTCTGTGGTGCAGTTTCTCTGTTAGTCCCTGCCCCCTTGGTGGACAAGGACTCAATGTCCTACTGACGTGGCCCAATCAAAGCCCCAATAATTATTTTATCAAGTAAAAGTGAAACCTTTGAATCCAATATAATCTGGTATGCCCAGAGTAGCAGACCAGTTTTCAAACATAATCCAATATCTATTTTGGAATTCATAAACAATGCCAAACTGCCACACTGGCTCATGGCCCAAAGTTTAGTAGACCCAGGCCAACCCTAAAGAAGGCTAGAAGAAGAAAAGAAGCATTCTAAGAGTCTACGCTTTATCCCTTATAGTGGATATGAATGACAAATAGTCGCTAATAGCGAGTAACTGTGGACAATGTTACTTAGCCTCTCTAACCTTCAGCATGCCTATCTGTAAACTCCAGTGAGGATTAAGTGGGAGTCAACATAAAGTTTCAGTCCAGTGCCAACAACATAGTCAATGCTCGATTACTGTTAGCTATTTATTATAACAACTCCCTAGAAATCGGTCTTAATGTGGAGATGTGCCTCTGCTCATCAGGCAGGCCACTTCCGTCAAACTCACAGAGAGTAAACACAGAAAAGGACAAGGACAAACTAAAATTGGAAAATAGTGAGGCTGTGAAAGTGGCCAATTAAACAGTAGCCCAAAGCACATATTTCTCTGAAGAGGATGGAGTATAGTGTGTTCAGAACAGATAAATGGCAACAGTTTAAGCTTCTTAGGGTTAATCTAAGAGAGGACAGAGATATATTATGAAAAATGGACAGACTTTGGGAAAATACACTTAATGAAAGTTTTGCATTTAAAACTAGTCTTTTTTTCAAGTTCATTAACATGGCAAGTCAGTTGATTTTATATGGTGGGAAGATTAGGAGACTGAAACAATTTAATACACGCAGCAAATCTATGCCATGTCCAGACCTCAAGCAGAGCCAACGCACTTTAGATGATGAAAAAGTAGACTCTGTAGGAGAATTCAAGAGACACAAGAAACATGCTTCAAGTATTCCAAATGTATTTGCAAAGAAAGATCTTTTCTTTGCTGTTTTCAGTATATTGCTTGGAGCAAGAATAATCTCTTCATTGCATCCCAGGTTCTTTTCCTTTTTAACATGCTGCCCTTCATTCCCCACACAAAGATATTTCAAATCTGCCATTAACAGATACTCCCTATGTAAGACAATGATAAACTAGCTGTTGCAAAGAGCTTAGAAACCAGACGGTGTTCGACATATCTAGCCCAAGTTATTTTCTGGGGCTTAACATATTTTCAATAACAGTTCAACCTCATGCTTAACTTAAAACATAGAATTCCTTTCACCAGCTATGGAAAAAAATAATCAAAGAGACTTGCTTCTGTGGAAGCTCTTATACATGACTCCAGGGTAATTATACTTTCCCTCATCCCAGTGTGCTTTATGAGGTTGCCCCAACCTGGCGGTACTAAACCTCCAAAACTACTACTCTGTGTGTACCACAGTGGTTGAGGCTGGAAGAATCCCAAAGTCCCTGAAAGACAAGAAAGAATGCTTTAAAGCACCGATACTGTTAATTATCCTGGCACCTAAACAAGGGAAGTGTTTCCCTTCATGGCCCGAATTATCTTAGTCCCTCTCCGAGTACCAAACACTATGACAGCTGCCATTCCCTCAGACTCCCTTCTGCCCTTCCACCTGGATTGCCAAGTTCTGACCAAGGAGACAGTGTGGCAAAATGCCAGCAGTGGTGCCTCAACACAGGAAATGGCCTATATTAACAACTTTCAGCTCACTGCTGCCTCCCATGGGCTTTTAAGGAGGGGCTTCCTCCTTTGGAGAAGCTTCACAGAAAAGTTATTAAGAGTAGGCTTTAAGGCAGATTGAACTAGGCTTAGATACCAGACCTTGGGCAAGTTATTTAACTTTTCTAATCTTCAGCTTCTCGTATATCCATTGAAGATAACAGTACACCTACCTCTTGAAGTTTGGGGGAAAATTAAATTTATATGAAGAGTTCAATAAACACAGTAAGCAGTCAATAAATATTAGCTATTGTCACAGACTACGACTTTGGAGATGCAACCCGACCTTCTCCCTCCTATGCACTCCTTCATTCAGAAAACAATTATTGATCCAAATCAGGCACTAGGAAACCATCGCAGAACCACCATCAGCTACTTGAATGAGTGCCTTCTGGTGTAAACTATATGGAAATATCTAAATTTTAGGAAACCAGTGCAGTAAAGAAACTCACCTCCTCCTTGTCCCAAATTATCGCTCTCCTGATCCCTAAGAATTATTCTACCAAACTGCTGGACTCTGCCACATGCTCACACAAGAGAATAGCAGGAGAGAAAGTCAACTGGCAATTAACAAAGATATACAAATTAACAATAAAAAATCAAAAAGTTTAATCTCATTGAGTAAATGAAATTATCTAAAATATAAACATTTTAAAAGATATATTCAATGTCATCAAAAGCATCATGTAAGCGATATACTGATGAGAATGTAAATTTCTGGAGAAATTTTATTAATATGTATCCCAAAATTAAAAAAAATAGCTCCTCTCTTTTGACCTAGTAGTTCAACTTCTGGAAATTTATCCCAAAGAAATATTCAGGAATGCAAGCAAAAAAAATTATGTACAAGACTGTTCATGACAGCATTTTAACTGTAAATAAATAGTATATAAATAAATAAACAAGCAAATAAATAAGTAAATAAAGACAGCATAAATGCACAAAGCTGAAGAATTGCTTAAAGTATGATAATCCAACATAATAAAATACCATGCACCCATTAAAAATCATGTTTTCAAAGAGGTTTCAATGACATGGTAAGGCACTCTCAATATAATGTTAATTTAAAAATAAGTATAGAACTTTTAAATATGTAGATAAAGTTATTAAAAGGATATATGCCAAAATGTTAACTGTAAATATCTGTAATGTAATAGAATCACATTTATTATTGTATAATTTTTATCCCAGTTTTTTGTAAGGAACATACATCAGTTTTAAGATCAGCTTTCTTTTTGATTTGTGGACACACAAGTTTGATTTCTATGGATTTAGTTACATTTTGATGTAGCCTTATAAGAAACAAATGCTTAGAGAATAACTCTATTAGCAGGAATCTCAGCTACTCTGGCAGGTAGAAGTGATACTTGTGATACCTGGGGTAGTTCAGCCTCTCATCCTCCTTCTTCCACCCTGCACAAATCACAATTGGTAGGAGAGGAGCCTTACAGGTGGCCTTAGGGTCAAAGCCTGATGGGAAAGTGACAAAGTAACAGTGACAGGCCAAGCAAGCACAGCCATCACCACCAAAAACCAGGCTCTGGGCAAGAAGCTGTCACTGAGTCTGCTAGAGTGACACTGATTTACATCCACATAGTCAGTAGACTGCAGCTATGCAGTTGATTCACATTTGCTATGAAGGTAGAGGAGTCCAAAGCCTGAGAACCTATTCATGCCAGCATTCTTCATGGGATAGCTTGATGTCAGAAGAGAAAATATGGCAAAACAAGCGTGGTCTTTTCATGCTTTGAATCACTGCCCAATGCTGGCCCTAGGTGTGAAGTACGAGGGCAGATGCATATGCATGGTTTCTGAAGGCACGGTTCACCAATTTTGTTATATTTTAGCATTGCTAATTGCTATTTTTTAGCATTCATAGAGTACTCTACAATTCTGGATCAGTTTGCCAACAATGATCAATAATTTTTCACATCACTCCGAAGAGGATGGTCCATATTATTGGTATCATTATCCTTTGAAATACACAAGAATATTATCAAGCTGATGCCATGGCAAATCTCTGTCAAAATCAAATTAAACTTATTTTCTGGCTCCTTGTTTATCAATTAGAAGTTTCATAGAATCATAGAATTTTCCTACTAGAAGTGACCACGAAGATGTATTCTTTATATTTAAGATAAATAAGTTGGATGTAATTTGCTCCCATCTTGAATAAAAATTACCGTGTGTTCTTTTAATTGAGCGATATAATCAGTCTTGTTTGCAATTGGCTCTAGTGGAAAATAAATAAATACACTGCAATCAGGAAGAAAAATATATGATCCCAGAGTTACCACTAGGAAAATCTACCACCTGTTTGCATCCCACTCTGTCTTCGATATTGGTAGCCAAGAATACCCACCCCAAATCTTTCAATAATGATATGACTATAATAATTTTGAGAGTTCTGTAATGTAACAAAGGAAAATGGGAACAAAATGTTCTAAAATGAAAATGGAATAAAAGAACTTTGAGTTCTAATTTACAATAATGAAATGTATAGACCGTAAGTGTACTCTTTGATGCAGCACTGTAACCATCACAGCAATCAAGGTATGGATCATTTCCACAACCTCAGAAAATTCCTTCATGCTCCCTTGAAGTAAATATTCACCCCCTCCAGGAAGCCACTGACCTGATTTGTATCAATAGAGATTAAGTAGTCTATAGTGTCTGGCTTCTTCCAATCAACATAATGTTTCTGGAGAATTCTTTATGTTATTACATCTAATAGTGGCTCATTCCTTTTTATTGCTGTATAATATTCAATGGTGGTAGGAACATATCACAATATATTAATCCATTCTTCATCAATGGCCATTGGGTTGTTTCTGGTTTGAGGTTATTATGAATAAGACTGCTACATTCTTACACAAATACTTTTGTGGACATATGTCATTTCTCTTGGATGAAAACCAAGGAATGGAACTGATGGGTTGTAAATTTAACTTTATAAGAAATTATCAAACAGCTTTCCAAAGAGGTTGTGCTGTTTTACATTCCCACCAACAATGTAGGAGAGTTCCAGTTCCTCCACATTCTCACCAAACACTTGGCTTTGTCAGTCTCCTTAGTTTCAGCCATTCCAGTGGCAGTGAAGTAGTATCTTATTTTGCTTTTAATTTATATCTCCCAGATATGTGCTAATAATGATGCTGAGCATATCTTCCTGTGCTTATTTGCTAAAATATATCTTCTTTTGTTAAGTGTCTGCTTAAATCTTTTTGATATTTGGGCTGGACAGGGGTGATATTTGTCTTTTTATTATTGAGTTGCAGAAGGGTCTTATATTTTTTGGATAGAAGTCTTTCATCAGATATATGTATTGTGAATATTATTTCCCAGTCTGTGGCTTTTCATTCTATTAATAGTGTCTTTTGAGGAGCAAAATTTTAAAATTTTTATGTAGTCTATTTTATCAGGTTACTTTTGCTTTTACGATTAGTGCTTTTTTATCCTGTCTCAAATATCTTCACCTACCTGAGGGTCACAAATATATTGTCCTATGATTTCATATAGAAATTTTCTTAAAGTTTTAGATTTTATGCTTGCTGTGAGGTAGAAATTGAGATTATTATTTTTCCCGTATGGATATCCAATTGGTCCAGAACCATTTATTAAAAAGTCTGTTCCCAAATGAATTACCTTGGTGACTTCATTGAAAATTAGTTGACCATATATGTGGGTATATTTTTAGACTTTTTTCTGTTCCATAGATCTATTTGTCTATCATCATGGTAATACCACACTGCCTTGGTTGCTGTAGTTTTATTTTTTTTAATCAGGAAGTATAAGTTTTTTGAATGTGTGCTTCTATATCAAGAGAGTTTGGGCTATTATACATCCCTTCCATTTCTATATACATTAAAAATAGTTTGTCAATTTCTTTAAAAGTCTTCTGGGGAGAATTGATATTTCTATAATATTTAGCCTTCTGATATATAACCATGATACATGGCTCCATTTATTTAGGTCTTCTTTACTATCTCTCAGCAATATTTTATAGGTTTCCATTTACAGGAAATTTTTATTTACCATTTTTATTTCATTTCCCAATTGTTTTGCTCTTGTTGGACATTGTTTTCTATATAAATGTCAATTAGGACAAGCTGGGTGATATTACTATTTAGATATTCCATATCATTAGCAATTTTTGTGTACTTATTCTAATCATTGTTGGGAGGTAGGTGTTCAAATCTCCTTCTCTAATTGTAGGCTTATCTTTTTTCCTTTAGTTCTGACAATTTTTGCTTCATGTATTTTGAAGCTTTGTTACCATGTAAAGCTCCATTTACATTTGTTATCTCCTCGTGGTGGATTGGTCTCTTTATCATTCTTAAATGTCTTTCTTTATCCCTGGTAATATTTATTTTTCTACATTCTACTCTGTCTGATATTAATACAG
This sequence comes from Chaetophractus vellerosus, assembly GCA_004027955.1. Classification (NCBI taxonomy): domain Eukaryota; kingdom Metazoa; phylum Chordata; class Mammalia; order Cingulata; family Chlamyphoridae; genus Chaetophractus; species Chaetophractus vellerosus. The sequence goes on from PVKH010041862.1 coordinate 9,228, forward strand.
CCATTCAAGCTTTCTTTTATTTCTTTTATTTAATGTTTACACAGTGTGTCTTTTTCCATCCTTTTACTTGCAATCCAACTTTGTATTTACATTTAAACTTTATTTCTTATATACAGCATATAATTTGGTCTTGCATTTTTATCCATTCTGATCTACTATCTTTCCTTTGTTCCCCTTTTGTCTTCTTTTGGTTTGAGTGTTTTTCAGAATTCTACTTTAACTCTTCCTTTGAATATTTTGCTAATTTTGGCATTCATTTTTGGTAGTTGCTACGTATTATAATATGCATCTTTAACTTATCACTGTCTAGCTTCAAGTAATTTTATATACTACTTCAAGAATTATGTACAACCTTACACTGGCATGATCCAATTTACTTTTTCACTAACCTTTGTGCTCTTTTTGTCAGATATTTTATTTCAATGTATCTTATAGTCACTTAATACATACATTGTTATTGATTTTTTAAAATTTTTGTTAGAGAAGTTGTGAACTTACAAAACAATCATGCATAACATGCAAAATTCCCATACATCATCCCACCACCAACACCTTGCATTGTTGTGGAACATTTGTTACAAATTATGGAAGAACATCATCAAAATATTACTGCTGACTGTGGCCCAAAGCTTACAGTTGGTGTATTTTTTCCATAAACCACCATATTATTAACACCATGTATTAGTATTATACATTTGTCATAGCTAATGAGAGAATGCTCTCATATTTGTACTGTTAACCACAGTCCAGTGTGTGCATATGAATGTATAAATATTTTTATATTTACCCACTGTATACATTTTATATATTTCTGGTGGTCTTCATTCCTTTTTTATATCTAAGCCACCATAGAGTATCAGTTCCTTTTAGCCTGATTAACTGCTTTCAGCATATTTTGTAATGTGGATCTGCTGGCAACATATTTCTCAGGTTTGTTTATATGAGAATGTCTTTATTATATCTTCATTTTTGTTTGCTTCTATTGAAAGTATCTTTTTCTTTCACTGTTTTTTTTAATGTTTTCCCTTTATTGTTTCTTCACAGCAATTGTATGTGCCTAGATATGATTTTCTTTGTACTTTTCCTGATTGGGGTTTGCTGAGCCTCCTGTATCAACAGGTTGATGCTTTAGATAAATGTAGAAATACTTTAATATATTTCAAATATTTTTTCTGCCTAATCTCCCTCCCTTTTTTCTAGGACTCCAATTGCATGTATGTCTGATCTCTTGATACTGTCTCACAGATCATTGAGACTTTGTTCATTTTTTTTTTAATTTTTAATTAATTTTTTTTAGGATACATAGATTACGTAAATGTTGCATAGAAATTTTAGGGGTACCTATATGCCCCACCTCCCACATCTCCCACAACCTCCCACATATACATCCTTCATCAGTGTGGCACATCACCTGCAATAGAGATACACATTTTGGGGCTTTGCCACTAGGCAAAGACCACAGTTCAGACTGTAGACCACACTCTCTCCCACACAGTTCTGCATGATATATGATGATACAAAATGGCCTATATTCGCCATTGAAATGTCACCCAGGATAATTCCCAAGTCCCAAAAAAGTCCCCATTTTACAACTGCCCTTCCCTCTCCCTGCCCCCAAAGTGGCCACTGGCTCTACATAATTTTGTAATTTCTTCCATTGCGTGA